>SADC01000311.1:0-111801 GCA_004194705.1 Ditylenchus dipsaci | reverse complement strand
TCAAAAAGGATGAGCGGCCAGTCAACGCCGGGTGCTGAGTCAAGCTAAGAGAATATTCCAGCTCTATGCCAACATAATCACAAATCAGAACTTTTTGATCAAAGGACGACGCCCTGGCCGAAGAACGCTTCAAGAACATGAAACAGAAAAACTATTTATGATAGTTTTTCCTAAAGATTGATTTTTAACCTTCATGTTCAAATGTAAATAAATCGTTGATTTTTTTAGAAAAACTCATTTTTTTCAACATGAAACGACTTAAATATTAACGCCAAAAATTTTACCCCAAAAATGCAATAAAATAAAGAACCTCGATTTAGTGTACAGCTGAATGATTAAAGGTTAATGGACACTCGATTTAGTGTACCCTGGAGGGTGTCTACTGGTGTACTAAATCGAGAGTCGACTATACGACTGATTGATATGATTAATTTTGTCTGAAATTTTAAATTTAAAATTGCTTATAAAAGACCCTTGGTTGATCGACTACTTCGATTTAACTATAACTTTTTCTCGGTCTTTCTATCAAAATTGACTATCAATTAATGATACCCTTGATTTCGCACACTTTTCCCCCTTTAGCTTTCTATAAATTTTTGGTTTAACGATGGGAAAGTCCTCTACATAGTGTAGACAGAAAAAGGTTCGATAATACAGTCAAAGATCAATTTAACGACGCTCTCTACGACGCCTACTCGATTTTATGACACACTTTAGTTTTGGCTGGCCTGAACTAATAAATGTGGAACGGCTTCTAGGTAAATTCGCCCACGGTAAATTCGCCATAGGTGAATTCGCCCACAGGTAAAATTCGCCCACAACTCTTAATTTTTTCACTTTCATATTTATAATGTCATGGTTATCATACTATATATACCCATAAAATGTTTTCAGGAAAATGTTTACCAAAGTTACCAAAGCATTGATTTTTCGACTAAAAGCCTCCTCTAGGGTCTTGCGAATCCAGACGACTATCCAATCGGTATGAAATCAAAATTTATAAAATATTCAGAATTATGTCTACTCAGATTCATTTCCTTAGATAATTAAGTTATACCAAAACTGTGATTTTTTGAAGCGAAACTACGGTAAGGACGTTTTGCCGATTTTATTCACATGAACAAAATTGGCGAAAATTCCTTTACCGTAGTTTTGCCTCCAAAAAACTCCACCTACATTTTTAACTACCAACTTTTATTCTCGAAACTACTCCACTTTACATTTGTGCGCAAACTCTTTATTAATCACAACTTCCGTACGCTGCCTACCCCAAGCCTAAGGGCTAAACCTAAACTTGTTGTTTGCGAGGGTAGTTACGGCAATTTTGAAAGGTCGGATTCTTGGGGGGGATGGCGTTTTTGTATTCGCTACTAGCGCCGAAAAATCAATAATGAGCAGGCGCAAAATTTGTGTCGCATAAAGTAAAAAGTAATTTGTGAAAAAGTAAGGACTATAAATAACACTTCTTGAAACAAATGAAAAATCAAGAGCTGTGGCGAATTTACTGTGGGCGAATTTACCGTTTCCCATGTGGAAACCGACATTCGATACAACGATGCTCGATTTTACAACACTCTCACTTCTAAAATTCAATGACACTCTCAATGGGGAGCGGTTAAGTTGGTCACTGCAACTTTTTACGATTTACCGAGCGTTGACTTTATTGTGTTATCTTTTATGTATTAACTGGTGTCCAAAAGTTCGGTATGGATTTTAAACCTAATAATTTTTAACAAAAATTATGTCGAAACGAAATTCCTTTTGATACAGTTTTGTAGCCCTATCATCTTCTTTCGAATGGTATATAAATTTTTATTGTAAATATCTTGCAAACACATGTGAGGTCATTTTAAGGATGTTGATAGGCATTTTTATCACTCTAACTGATCAAAATTTTAATTGAAAGTTTAACGCTAGAGCAAAATCCGAGCACCAATGTTGTAGCGCAGTTCAAGAGCTACAAAACCACTTTACAGAAAACTTGGTTTTTGAGATATGGCTTTCTTGAAAAATCAATTTCTTAAAAAATGACCAAAATCAAATTTCTCCAAATTTTTCTGCATTTTAGTCACTTTTTTCAAGAAAATTTGATTTTTCAAAAAAAGCATATCTCAACACTCAAGTTTTTAAAAGCTTCTCTGTAAAGTGGGTTTGTAAGCTCTTGAACTGCGCTACAACATGGTGCTCTGATTTGCTCTAGCATTGAACTTTCAATTAAAATTTTGATCAGTTAAAAGTGATAAAAATGCTTATCAACATCCTAAAATGACCTCACATGTGTTTGTAGCCAAATATGGCTTTTCCAAACTATTCCAATAAAGTTTATATAAACTTTCGAAAGAGGATGGAAAGAGCTACAAAACCATATGTTTGGAATATTTTTTTCGAGAAAGATTTCATTACTAAAAATCAGCACAAAATTCCGTGCAGAACTTATTTATCACCAGTAAAAAAAGGCGCACCACCAAATCAAGCTTTTCACCAAAAGCCAGCCCGCAGGCAAACATTTGTTCAAACGTCGGCTCAAAAAATACCATTTTGTAGCTATCAGATGGTAAAAACTTTCAAACAGCCTGAAAAAGTTTTGGTAGTTTGGGGTAAAGAAAGGTAAGATTTTTCTGCGGTAGGGGGTGGAGGGGGACGGATGAGCTCAGGTTCAAGTGCTCCTTTTTCTATCACCCCTCTTAGTAAAAATATTATGTTTTAAAATTCATACCGAACTTTTTGGGACACCAGTTAGTACTAATGATTTATATTATGAAAGTTGCACCATATTGACGGTTAGGAACAAAAAAACGCACTGTATTGAGGGTTGCACTAACAACAAAAATTTTCAAAAAACATATCTTTAAAAAGATTGTTTAGAAAATGGACGAAAAAAATCAGATATTTTGAAAAAGCTATCAATCAAGTTCTGGAATCAAGAAATGTGCTGCAAGTATCTTCTTCTTCAAATCGCAAGTTAAACCGGATGATTTTGAAGATGTGACTGGAACAGAAATGCTTGGTAAAGGGAATTTCGGCCAAGTGTGGAAAGTGCAATTAAAAAAGAACTCAGTTTTAACAAAAGCTAAAAGAGTATTTTATGCCATGAAGCATATTGTCGAGGAAGGTGAAGATGAAAGCGAAATTTGGAGTTATTTAAAAAGCCGGAATAGCCAAATGTGTCCCTACATAGTGAAAGTGATATGCTTGATGACGTAAATTTATTATTTTTCATTCTAAAAATTATGTTACTTGTTGGTTTACCACCCAACAACCGCCTTACTTTCGAAAATTGACCCCAAAACATTTCTTGGCCTACCGTATTTCTCTTATTGCCGCACATGTGCGTATACTTTTGAAGACTAAATTGAGCCTGAGCCCACCCCCTACTGCAGAAAATCAGCTTGGGAGACCAAGGCAATTTTTTTTTTCGAAAATTTTGAATTTATTATGTTTTTACTTTTTTCACTATGAAGTCTCAAAAAATATCAAAAAAAAAAAAATAAAATAAAAAAATAAATAATAAGTCAAAATTTTCAAAATAATTGCCTTGGTCCCCCAAGCTGATTTCCTGGAGGGGGGGGGTAGGCCCAGGTTCAAGTGCTCCTTTTCAATCACCATCTAGGATGTACGGTTATCAGAGACTCTGCAGGCAATGGAGACTCTGCGATTTTTTCCCATCCCTAGGTGCCATATAGCATATATTATTACAAATATCAGCAAATTTCTCTACGCATTTTATTTGCAAAATAGCAAGAAAACAGATATCAATCAAATAAGAAGACAAACAAAATTTAATCTACAGATGAAGGTAATTATTTTTTCTGTGGCAAATTTACTTTTTTTGTGTAGCAAAAATTTTTTTTGTGGCAAATTTTCTGTAGCTAAATTTACTTTTTTTGTAGCAAATTTTTTTTTCTGTAGCAAATTTACTCTTTTTTGTAGCAAATCCGATTTTTAGTCCGTAGCACATATACTTGAGTTAGTCTGCTATATCTATTTCTAAAAATCTCAGAAACATATTATATCTGTTGATACGCTTGATCCGCATACCGTTTTTAGTCTTTTGACTGAAAACCGATTTTCGAGAAAACCGAACCGAGAATTTCGGTTTGGTCCAGCACCCGAAAATTGCAAATTCCTGAAAGATCACAATCAGTTGGCAGAAGATCCCACTTGTACCCGTCTATTTTGGCCAACACTCTTTTCTTCACAAGAGAAAGCCCGTAAAGATCCAAAAGCGTACGGACTGAAGTGTTGCTCTTCTCAAAATGGTGGAGGAAAATGTGGCTAAGGTTGAAAGAATCATCATCAATGCATTGTATTGATGGTAAATCCGGTAAGCTTGAATTTAAGAATTTCATAACTGATCCATCAGAGGATGGTGAGTAATGAAGCAGCCGAGAGTGTGCCAGGTGTGTGCTAGATTAGTCCTAGAGCCCAGCAGCTTTACGAGCAATTAATCCCCTTGTCTTTCATGAGATCCAGTCTTTCATAGACTCAGAATACAAGTTTGAGAATTAAGGATGAATAAATAAGCACACTAGCCCAAGTATATGTGCTACGGACTAAATCGGATTTGCCACAAAAAAAGTAAATTTGCCAACAAAAAAAAGTAATTTGCTACAAAATAAATTTGCCACAAAAAAGTGAATTTGCCACAAAAAAAGTAAATTAGCTACAGAAAAAATTTGCCACAAAAAAACATTTTTGCTACAAAAAAGTAAATTTGCCACAGAAAAAAGATCAACCAATGAAAAAATTACCTCCCATAAGTAGCCGTCTTTTTCGTTTTGCTCTGTATCACTTTTTCAGCCTGCTTCAGCAACTACCAGCTATTCTCGACCGTTGTGAAGCATTAATAGTCTTTCTGGCACCTGACAATGTTTTTTTAAAGCAGTAGATGAGATTTTTTTGTGTGTCATTATGACAAACAGTAACTCCGCAGTCTAAAATAAATACTCAGAAACAAACAAATCAATATGACCTACCTTAAATCATTCTGCCATCATCCTATTCGGTAGGATCCATCAAAGCAGGTCGACGACTCCTGATTTTTTTCACTCCGTACGGTCTTCATTCATGACCCAACTGTTGAAGAGCTTTTTCACGACATCTGGTGCCTAACATAATAATTTAATGTTGAGCTAAAAAAAGCTTACTTGAATGAATTTCCTTAATCCCCTGTATTTGGCGCAGCTGCTCTTCTGTAGGTTGTTTGTATGACATCGGGATGCGTCCATACTACCAGTCATTCTCCAAACATGGATCTATTAACGTACGCTGCAAATAATCAGCCGTCAGAGCTGATTATATTATTGTTTTATCATGAAAGCTTCACCTTGTTCTTCAACTTCTTGACAATTTTTGCAACAAGGGCGCTTTCTTCAACTTTCGTCTATTATCGGCTTATATATAATAGATATATTAAATTATATAATGACTAATAATAGGATTTTTTGAGTTTTTGGTATAATCGAGTTTTTCATAATCAATTATCACCTAATACCAAAAATACCTGACGAAAACGCCATTTACCATTATCAAACCATTCTCAGCATGCCCGAGTTAGTCTAGAAAACAGATTTTGATTACCCAAATTTCAAAAAAAAAAATGCTCCGAGTGGACGACCGCTTGGTTAGGTTGCTTCAGACTGAAAAATTAGGAAAACATTTCTCAATGCACGAATTTTAAAAAGTATGGACCAATTCGTATATGGACCTATACGGTGTGGATCGATTCACTTAACGCCCAGAATACCACTACATGAGTACCAGCACCGAAGCAGCACCATCAGGGAACAGCTGCCTGAGGACCATTATCTGAGTACCAACACCTGGTGTTAGCCGACAATAAGGTGTCACTATATTAAAGGTGTCACAAAGTGTCACTATATCAAGGGTTGACTGTGGTTTAATGTGGAAAAAGTCAATAAAAATGAATTAGGTTATCTAAAAAAATTAGACACAAACGGCCTAGACAACACGGTTTAGACACAAACGGGGTGTACCCAGACAATACACCTTTTTTAGATTTTCAAACTAATTTAACTAATTACCAACATGCACTGGTAATATAGGTTTTTATAGGTGTGAGGTTATTAGACTGTGCGTTCATTTTTCGATCACATTCTGGGCGTGCGGTAATTGTTGGATACTTTGCTGCAATTAGTAGAAATACGGTAATTTGTTATGCTGTAGTTAGATACAAAAACATTTCTTAACAGCTTATGATCTATTTTTTTAACTATTATCGAAAAAATATAGACTTGAAGTTCTCAAATGGGGATTCGGCCATGATTTTTTACCTTTTGCCTCAACCCTAGGGCTGTTGTATACGAGCCTTGACATTTTTTATTTTTTGATAAAACAACCATTTGAACCGATTGATAAAGACGAATATGTTTACCGCATAGTAATGGAACAAGTCAACGGTCAAAATTGGAATCACGATAGAAAAAAAAAGGAGAGATAAACGAAGACATGGCACGCGTAATGCTATTTCAAATAGCAAAAGCTCTTAATTGGCTTCACAAAAATGATGTGATTTATGGAGATTTAAAAATCTTCAAATGTTATGCTGGAAAAAGATGTAAATGAAATAAAAATAAAGGTATGATATAGAATACGAAAAGCCCCAAGTGAGCCCTTCCACAAAAAGAGTATGAGTCTTTTAAACATAGACCTCAAAGAGTATGAGTTCTCTAACCGTTTCTAGGCTTAGGGTGGTAGAAAGGGTTGGGCTGCTGTCATAAACTTCATGTTTGATTCAAATACAAAAGTACGGCTAGAAGACCACATGATGCTTCAGGTTCCGAAAAAGATTTTTTTGAATAAAAATAAATCATTCACAGAGGGCTCTCCTGGGGTGCTATTTCTTGTAACGTAGGACAGGAATATATTGCATAATCTTGTTAGAAAATCCATGATTTTCATAGCAAAAAAAGGGACCCGGAAACGATATTTTTTACAGCAGGTGGTACACACAAATTAAATCAAAGGTAAAAAATATCGATGGTTCGGGCATCATAATTTTGTTGAGAAATTTGTTCGACTTTTTGTTCACACAGTTTTATTTTTTAAAACTATATGAATTATTGGGTGGCTGAATAAAAAAAATAATTTTAGAAGATTCACCAGATAAAAAAGTTTAACCATAAATTTTTTAGCTTATCGATTTTGGTTTATCAACTCATGGAAATCTCAAGATAAGAAGCAAGGATCCATAATTATTTGAGTCCAGAGGCTTATCCGAATCGGTAATATTTTTTTTCACAATTCACAATAAAAAACTACAAAACTTTATTTTATTATATAAAAACTACAAAACTTTATTATACTAAAGATAAGTTTGCATAATCATCAGAGCAGAGATGATAATTCGACCTCGGCCGGTATTCTCGTACGGTATTTTTGATAAAAAATTCGGTCGGTATTTCGGCACGGTAATGCCAAAACAAATTTCTCTCGTATACGAAGTCCGATTTCGAAAAATGGAATTTTTTTATTGTTTAATTTTTATCTGAATTTTCGAAAAAATACAGACGTGTGATACTTTTTTTCAAAAGCTGTTTAATGAGCTTTAGATAATGCAAAGATCAAATAAGAGTGTTCATAAAAAGTGCCAGTTATGGCCGTCCGAATGTTGAGCATGTATCTGAAAAGACAGTTTTTTTTAAATCGTGTTTTTTGACCATCTTGTTTAGACTAAAAAATCAAAGTGAAAAATGAATCGGATTCTCCATGAAATTCTGCACCAGAAGCAAACGGTCTCACAGATCGGGCTTACCGTGTTAAAAGCCTATTTCAGGATTAATGTTTCGACGACATTCAAGATTTATCTTGTAGCACTTCCAAGAGCTACAAGACCTTATTTACAGAATAGTTCAAAAGTAAGTGTAAGATATGGGTTTTTTTGAAGAAAAAAAATGATGATCAAAATTTAGTTTCACACGATTTTTCGGATTTTAGCTATTTTTTAGAGATTTTTTTTTAAATTGATTTTCAAAAATTATTTGTGAACATTTCTGAGGTCATTTCGGAGATTTGAAATGCATTTCAGTCACTTCAAGTGATTAAAGGTTTTTTTTTAAATATATATCAAATTTATGTTGTCAAGAGCTACAAAGACAAATTTCACAAAATGGATTTTTAAAATCTGAGTGTTGAGATATGGTTTTTTAGAAAAATCCTTCAAAAAGTCATATTTCAACACTTGCATTTTCAAAAAAAATTCTGTAAAATAAGTTTTGTAGCTTTTTGAATGCGCTACAAGATAAGTCGCGAACTGTTGTCAAAGCATTGGATTCTTAAATGGACCTTTTGACCAGTTAAAGCGTTGAATAATAACTCATTTTGTAGGGCTGAACAAGAGTCTTTCAAAATCTTCAATAGCATATTGGTTAATCAAAAGTTGTCAACAATTTTATTCTAACAGCCGTTTTTTAAAAAGCCGGATATATTATTTGACAACCCGATATGTTGTACAGCAGTTCGTCAAGCTACGAAGTCTATTTTCCAGAAAAACGTTTTGAAATCTAAATGTTGAGATAAAGCCTCTTTCAATCCGATTCAAAATCCGAGAAATTTTAAAAGCTTTGGTTCTTCTTTTTCAAAAGGCTGTATCTCAACAGTCAAATTTTAAAAAAATTTTCTGTGAATAATCTTTAAAATTTACTTAAAATTTTTATCTTAAATTCACTTATCTGCGTCACAACATAGTGCTTTAAATGTACTTGTTACGCTAGATAATCAATTAAACATTTGGTTATTTTAAATGGTGGTCAACTTCTCAAAATGACTTTATAAATTTGTCATTGAACCAATTTTTTTTTAGCCAAACACAGATTTTTTTGAAAATAGTTCCGAGAGTTTGGTGTATGCATATGCTTTTCACATGAGAGCACTCAGGGTTTCAAAGTTTTTTTATTCCAAATTTTTAAAAATTCAAAAAAAATTGATCAAAAAATGTGTCTAACAACTTTTGGTACACCAGTTACATCATTTTACATTAAGGAATACTCGTTTGAAGCTGATTGGTGGGCTTTTGGTGTATTGATGTATGAAATGCTAATTGGTCGATTACCCTTTTCGCGTACCCTTTTACAAGAAATCACGATGAACATAAAACTTTTGAGGTATATTTATAACAAGTATTCATTTTTCGAACATATTACATTCAGTATGAAATTCAAGCAACGCAATAATATCTGAAGAATCGAAGGACTTAATTAAGTGCTTGTTGCGCATTGAAAAAACTGTTCGGTGTGGAGCTAAAATAATGCAGAAGAAAGCTACAAGCAAATTATGGACATGGATTGGTTTAAAAATCATTTCGCAATTCTTGACTTTTTCGACAACAACATACAAAAGGTTTTTTTTCAAAGTAATATAGCAATACACAAAGCTCAACACCTTATATGCAGTGTACTTGTTTGAAAGTACGTGCATAATGCCTATTTCATAAAAATTCAAGTTAAGAAATTAGTGATAAGTTACAGGGTAGTAATACCTAAGCCAAGTTTTCGCCATCAAAAAATGCCGCCTTTGTGCCTCATACCTATGGGGCGCTTTCAAAGATCAGCCCATATGTATGAGAGGGTGTCAAGCTCCGCCCCTGTTTTGCCCCATACCAATGCGGCACTGCTATTTGGAAATATAGGTCAACAACAGCTGTTCCAACAACAGATTTTCAGTGTCAGGCTGTGCCTGGGTGTTTGACCTAGGTTACTTCTTTTCCCGCCATTATTGCGAAATAATAAACCGCTGTTATGTGTTTCGAAAAAAATGTTGCAAAAAAGTTAACAGCTGTTGTTGACCTATATTTCGAAATAGTAGTGCCGCATTGGTATGGGGCAAAAAAAGGGCGGAGCTTGACACCCTCTCATACATATGAGCTTATCTTTGAAAGCGCCACATAGGTATGAGGCACAAAGGCGATAATAGGGCCATAAACTCCATCAAATTAACCCCCGATATAACATTATAACCCTGGGGCTACTTCATAACGAAATTTTGACTGTGATGATCTCTATAGAAGCTATTCAGTTTTAAAAGATTAACAAGTTATTGTCCCTATGGCCTTTTAAATCACACTCTGAACGCTGGCATCTGTTTTGAGCAGTGGTAATTTAAACGACCATCCTCCCCCCCCCATTTACAACTACGTTACCACCTCCATCCCTCCCCCTCTTGAGAAAATTGAAGTTGCGGCCTGCGCGCACTCCTTACCTTAGACATGATCCGAGCAATACTCATGATCAAAATGGCATAAAGAAGCTCTTTTTTGCCAAGCTCCAGAAAGAAAATGTTTATAAACACCAAAAAGACCTAAAATGATACCTTAAAATGAACATCTTGCTCCTTGGAGGGTGGAACGCAAATTTTTCGGCAAACTTCAGAATTTTTTTAGAAGTGCTTCTCTTAAGTTCTGTTCTTGTCACTGTAGCTCTGGACAAACAGCCTCTTTTAATGCATTTCTAATCAAGAGTCTTGCTCGGAAATATGTCTAAGGTGAGTGAATGCGCGCATCTCTTACTCTCAAGCCCCCCTGCACTTCTCGGGGCGCAGTGGGCTTGAATGCTTAGAGTTGAAATGCACACTTGCACATACCTTAGACACAAATCACTCTAAAGTGATTCTGGATGCATGAAAAACTTATGCATACCAAAGTTTTTTCATGCGGTAAGCGCCAGTTAACGAAACTATTCGAAACCTCCTGCTATTCTGGAGGAAAAAAAAATTGAGAAAAAATCAGCTCGGGAAACGAAGGCAAAAAGAATTTCATAAAATTTTTTCACAAAAAAGTTTTTTCGTCTAAAATACTTCTAAGGTGTAAAACAAACACTTTTTAAGACTTTTAGGGGAAAAAATTTTCAATTAAAATCAACAGGGGACCAAGGCATGTTTTTCTTGTGAACGCTTGAATACATATAGAACCGAAATGTCGCGATTTGCAAAGTTTAAAAAATTCCCACTTAATAAAGTTTTTGTTAGACTGTCTATGCAAAGGGCAAAAACATTTAATATGTTTAATAAATTCAGCAAATCTGGAAGAAGTTCTGAGTCTTCATGAGCAGTGAATAACTGAAAACCCTGTCACCAAATGATAAATTTTTACAATGTTCAACATGATGTAGTTCGAAACTCATTTTGATAAAAATTGATAAAAATTCTTTTGAAAATTATATAAAATTTGACGCTACTCGTTAATACCACTCCCCCCCCGCCCCTCAAAAGCTTCTCGAGAATACGCCACCAATAATTTATCAAGTACCCCTGAAGCCGAAAAATGTTCAATTAGTTACGGGTTGTCCCTGAGCCTAATGCCTATGGGCCCGAAGCCTAAGGGCTAAGCATGATTGCTTAGCCTATAAGTTTTCCCGAATAGTCTTGGGGGGGGGGGGGGGAGGCGGTAAAACCGAGTAGCGCCTAAAATTTGATAAAACTGTCATTCTTATATTGAAAATAAATTATTTTTTATCTATGAAGAGTTACACTATTTTCACATCCTAAGATAGTTACAGTCAGGTTGTGACGTGTTTTCAAAAGACCATGCTCGTGCAAGGCCCAGCAATTGTTGAATTTTGAATAGCGGGGACACAAATTTTTTTCGCTTCATGACATTTTATTTCAAAAATATTTTTGTTTTCTGATTTTGTTTTTTCTGCGTTGCCTTTATGCACCAATTTTACATTCCCACATAGCAGAAGCCTCATCTTTTACTGGAGACTGGAGTCTTCTGATGTCTTCTGCATGTGAATTCTGTCTATTAGATAAGTCTTCTTTCATTTATCCTTGCCGTCTTTTCTCTTTGTGTGGTGTTTCTAAATTTCAAGATTCGGAAGCAAGAACTCGATAGAAGTCCGTGAAAATACTGAAATCATTGACCCCTTTATCAGAGTTTCAAGGCACATTGGTTTGTAGTCTTAGAAACTGGGATCGTTTAGTTCAAGTCTAGTGCCTTTCCCATCCTTCGTTACACCAAAAAAAGCAATCATTTCAGGCGATGAGCGGGGCCTCTCGCAATTCTTCTTATATTTTTTAGGTTTTTTCGGGCTACCCTGTAGAATACACCATATCACTGGAACACAAAAAAATTATACCTGATATAATTATATATATAGTTATTATTATATACAAATTACAGCATAATTCGACCGCTAGATTATTTGACTGTTCATATACAGGTTTTAGGATATTTCTAGGGTTGTCGAATCGAACGTTCGATTTCGAACTTCGAGTCAAATGTCGAGATTTTTTCTCGAACGTTCGACCTTCGAAACCGAACGTTCGTTCGAAATTTTCGAACCCGAACTTCGAACCGAACGTTCGATTCGAAAATTTCAAACTCAAACTTCGAACGAACGTTCGATTCGAAAATTTCGAATTAAAACTCGAACGCAACGCTCGATTCGAAAAATTCTTGAATTCGAATCGGACGTGTAATTAGGGAAATTTAGAACTTTTTGCCAATATTTTATAATTTTGTCATAATTTCGTGACCTTTATTAAACTTTAACAACCAAATAAATCAAATTCTTCGAAATCTACGGAATTTCCATTAAATATTGATGATTCTTCCGGTTCTTCAGTATTCTTCTTCTGGCATTCCTCTAGTACTGAATCCGCCAGCCCGGTTTTGATGTGAAGAGGTTGGCTGCAGCATCTTTTGGTAGACGGGATGAAGGAGTTTAGCGAAGAGAAGGAAGCTTTGGAAAAAACACCTTTCTGATGCAACGCTGGATAACGAAATGGACAAGTATTTACGAGCCAGAATTGCGAGATGAGGGAATTTTGGAGAATTCTTCTTGCCACCATTTAATATGTCATCCTGGCCATGATAACCCGGGTTTGGCGTTGGCAATTTGGCTCATTCAGATAACGGTCGACTTCATCCTTTGAAGAAGGTTTTTGGTATAAATTGCTGCTGAAGACAAACTTGAATCTGCGCACTAAAGGATCCAGTCTATCAACATCTTCTTCTTCTTCATCCCACATTCCACGGTTTCTTGGATCTCTTTCTCTCACTGCCTGGAACTTTTCACTTCCTCTTGAAATTTTGATATTACTTTATGTCATCCTTTCAAGCACACACCTGGAAAGATTTCACTAACAGCTCGAGTACTTTTTCTTTAATTAATGCTCATTTGTTTCTTGAGTAAACCGATTGTCTTAAAATAATTTTGATAAACTTTCGATCCAAATTTTATGTGTTGAAACTAACTTGAAACACAGTCGTGGATCTAAGAAAGCGGCTAATTCCACTTCTACATTGTTAAGCACTTCGTTAGTTCGTTCATCAGGCTTCCTTGAAGATCACATGCAAGCTCGCTCATGTCGCCGTCAAGATGTTCACTAAGCTTTTTCACGAAATATGGGTAGCAGGACACGCAGGCATTTTGGGTATGAAGCCTAAACGACTTTTTCACCAAGCTTTAAGTTTAACCACAAATACCATTTTTGTGCAGTCTTCAAAAGGTCCAAGCACAGAAACAAGCGACTGGATTTCATCATAATCAATCAGATATTGCTTTGATATGTTTAGCAGCTGTCGAGCTTGGAAAGTGCTCGGAATATCGTTTGAGACTCTCACGGTGGTAAAGTAGTGAGCGCAGCATTTCAAGTGTAGAATTCCAACGAGTAGGCACTTGCTGGAAATATTATTAAAATTTCAAATAATTTGTCGAAATCCCAACCTGTTTCAAAAGCGTTGAGTTGTCGCCTTGAATTTTCCTAAAGGCTGTAGTTGCAGTCGGAAGTTCGATGGAACGTGTTGGCCACCTTGTTAGCTTTTTCAATTAGACTTTTCACTTCTACTCGTTTGACAGCGTCTCCAACAACGAGGTGCAATACATGACAGGAGCAATGAATACTAAATGTAAAATAGCTACAGGTAATTCGAATGCGCAAGAAAATAAACAGATTCGCAAACCTCTTTATGTTGGCCTCACGACAGCTGCGACCATGTTTCGCGCTCCATCACGAGTCGCAGCGACCACATTTTGCTTTGCGATTTGAATTTCATCTAAAGCCGAGCTCACTTGACTTGCAATATTGACAGCATCATGTCTCTCAGTAAAGGACCGAACTGCCAGAACACGAGTGCAGTATCCAAAGTTTTCTTCAAGGAAGCCCCAGTGATGCTAAAAAAAGCTATTCCAGAGAGAATTCACAGAAACTATAAGCCGTACATAGTAGTGAGTGCTCCCTGTGCGAGAACTCATCCAAGGTGATTGAAATATATTGATTCTTCGCAAATTTCCTGAGACTTTCTTTGCATTCTCAGCCTTTTTCGGCACTTCTGAGGAAATATCGTGACGTGAAGGTAGCTGAATTAAGGTTACGTGGAAACTCATTTTTAAAAAGGCTTGCTAAAATCACCTTTGAGGTTCCATAGTTAGTTTTGATCAGATGACGAAGAAACGGCGATTCAGCAATCGAGTATGGCAAATTATGTTAACAATCAGCTTCAGCACATCATTTCTCAAATTATCCGTTTGAATCTAATAAATTAGGTTAATAAAATTAAATTTTTTTGAATTGTCATACTTTCGAGTAATTCGGACTGAATATCGAAGGGAGTGTTTCCGTTCGTGCCTTCTTCGCGCTTGGACATCGAATTTTCCATAGCTTCGTTATGTTTTGCAGATTGTAGATGAGAACATAGATTTGTTGTGGCTCCACTTTTTCCAAGCGAATATTCAGCACCACACTTGCAAACTGCCTTGTCGCCTTTTTCACAAAAGTTGCCCAAACGTCGCTCGGCATAATGTTAAACTAAAAGCATCAAGAACATTAACAGAATCATGAAACCAGCATGAATAAATGTCAGATTCGAAGCTTCAATTTGAAATAATCAGAACTTTATAAATCGAACATGTGAAAATTGTATGATTCAAACTTCGAATCAAACGTTCGAAATTTCGAATCGAACGTTCGAAAATTTTCGAACTCGAACTTCGAATCGAACCGAACGTTCGAAAATTTCGAACTCGAACTTCGAATCGAAACGAACGTTCGAAAATTTCGAACTCGAACTTCGAACCGAACCGAACGTTCGAAATATTTCAAACTTCGAATGTTCGTCGAATCGAACGTTCGAAAATTTCGAACGTTTGACAACCCTAGATATTTCAAAACAACCTTACTTGTTTTGACTGCAGCTGATTAAAAAGACCTAATGAATGCCCGAACGCTCGTGTTGCCGAAGAAGGTAACCACTACCTGAATCTTATATAACTCTGTGGATAACAGCATCAGTCGAAGCTTCAAACAAACTTTTTTTCAGGATTCTTCCACCACAACTATATGCATGCCAATCTTTATTGTCCAGAATACCGAACGTTGATGAAACAACTGCGCTTACACCCAGCAGACTAATACATAACGACACTAGAATGATGCATATAAATTAAAAGCAAAATCAAAATGACAAAAAATATTTTTGAAATAAAATATCATGCAGCGAAAAATATTTGGGTCCCCGCCAATTCAGAAATCAACAATTGCTAAGCCTTTATGCTAAGCCCTTTTATTTTCTTCTCCTCCCAACAGCCCTTATTCCTTTGAAATTCAAAAGACGCCAATTTAAATTTTTGAAATTTTGACTAAAAACCATGATATCACCCCCCCCCTCCCCCTGTGGTTCGAAATTTTCTTAGAGCCGAAAAACACGTGGCTCTCTCATCTCTCGGCTTTCTAAAGTCAAGCCATTCGATATCCGTGAAAAATATTGAATGTTGAATAATAATAATAAAAACTTAACCTGCTTGAACAAAACTCACAGGTTGTAAGTGTTGAAAAGGCTGCTCCTGTATGCATAATGGTTTTTTATTTTCAATACAGTTAGTTATCCAGGGGACGTAAAGGTCCTCTTTAACAAGATTTGTCCTCATTTTAGGATTCTGAATCATATTTTTCTTTGGAATTTCATGTCAAAATCTCATTTTTAGCATCGAAAGAGAAATAATCACGGGATAAATTAGCTATTTTTTTGCTGTAATGCCCTAAAATGTCCTTTTTTGAGCAAATGTCCCTTTTAAAAAAAATTACGTGCCCTGTTTTGAGGCTATATTGCTAGTTTCACTATACTACCCCCACAAGCCTAAGCAATAATATTTGGCTAATCTTTTCATATGTCACTATAGCGGGAGTTGAATGTAGTATAATCTAGGCCCGTCTGTGTTTTTTTTATCAAGTTTATCTGTGTTTCAATTGCTATTTGACTACTTTCTAACAACTTTTTATTTAAACTCAAAAACACAGTCAATTTTCTACAATAAGAAAGAACAAAAAGAGTTTTTCAAGAAAAAATATTCAATAATAAAAAAGGTTTCAAACAAAACAAATAATTGTGTGGAAGTGGGAAACAAATATAACGAGGAACGAGGTAATTTTTCTCCGATACCGTACATTGTATGTATTAATTGTTTTATGTGCTTCTATTTAACCAAAGACAGCAGAAAAAAGCTGTAGAGACACAAAAATAAGTACAACTAAGACTAAAACAACAAGATATTAAAAAAAGGCTTTTCGGCTTATTTTAAGGACATTGGGAGTGGTTTTTATTTAAAAAGACAATTCTAAAATATCACAAATTAAAAAGAGAGAAAAGTAGAAACAAGGTTGCACGAGTTGGGGCTAAACTAAAATTTACAAAACTAAAAACTGTAATTATTCTAAGAAGCTGTGCCCACATGCACGGTGCTGTGTTCTTGACAATTATTTTTCAAAGCGTTTGCTTGGTTTACCGGCATAGAAAAATACAGTTAAAAATATATAGTTAACTTAGTAAATATACTTATTAACAGGTGATTTTCATCTATTAACTATATTTTTGAACTGTAATTTTCTCTCTATTTTAAGCCCAGGGCCCGTACTCGTTAGCCGCTAGGATTAAAGATAGAATTTAATTCTAATTCTAATCAGTCTCAAACAAGTGCGGATTGGCTAGGATTAGAATTTAATTCTAATAGAAATCCTAACCGTTCCAACGAGTACCGATTGGCTAGGATTGCGGCTAGAATTTGAAATAAGGCCCATTTGTAATTCTAGCCGTAATCCTAGCTGGCCTAACAATTAAGAGTACGCTAGGATTAGATTCAAATTCTAGCTTAATCCTAGCGGCTAACGAGTACGGGCCCAGGGCTTAAATTTTTCAAACCTCCGATTTCGGGTCAAGATTGAGATTTTTGGGTGCTGAACTAAATATAAGAAGGAAAATCGAGTGGTGATAAACAGCTATGCAAAATACTTGCTATGTCCCGCGATAGAAGACCTCAAAGTTGACTATGAGAGCTTGAATTACAAAAAGTACGGTATAAATTTTTAACTGTTCTAACTGTATTTTTTGCAAGCCGGCAAATCCAACGCTTTCGAAAGTAACTTTTCAACCAATCACCGCTGAAATTGTAGCTTTTTTTCATGGCTTCAATTGAGAGGTATATTTTCTGAGAACTAGCTTTAAAATAAATGTCAAACACGCTGTTTTAGATCAGTGAGGGGAGGCTGTTCAGAATAATTACAGTATTTTTTTGAAAAATTAAAACAGCAAAGGGGATAATAGAAGTAAGTAAGCAAGCAAGACTCACTGAAGACCAGCTAGTAGTAAAGGAATAGAGGAGTATGGTGTACTTTAGTAGTTGTAGTGGGGTTAAAGATTATTGAAAGCGAACAGCAGTATTACAAAAGAAGTAACGACAATGACCCAATTGTTAGAACAAAAATGGTTCAAGCACTAGAAAAAATCACTACTTCTAATTTCTATGAGAAAAATGGCTAAATGGCTAATAGGCATTACAGCTAAAAAGCCATTTGTGCAACTGTAGTTTCAGCTAGCAAGTTGTTGCTTAAGAAACTAGCTAAAAATCCACACATTTGAAAACAATAAAACATACATACTAAATTGACTCGTCTCGGGAATGAGGAACACAATATTCACTGCAATTTGTGGGGTTCACCCACTTTGCAGCACTAATTTACACTAATGTACAGCTGAAAAAAAGAAAAGGAAATTGAAAAGATCGCATTGAAAATGCATTTTCGGCCCATCCAAAACAATAACATAGGCGTTAGTCGCTTCTAATTAAAAGATCAAAATTCAAAAAAAAATATTTTACAACAAATTTTTTGGCTAGACAACATGTAAAAAATCCAATGAGAAAGGAGTTTTTTTTGAAACAATATACACATTTTGATTTTTTTTGACACTGGAAAAAGAACAAAGACGATGTTGGTGGCCGCAAAATGCCAGTTCAAAGTTTAGCGATAAAGAAAATTAGGATTTTTTCTAATTTGAAGCATTCTGAAATTTGAAAAAATCAGTTTTTAGTCACTTGTTTGTAGAATTGCGACTTTACTGTTTCTCGAAAATTTCAAAACACGAACAACTTTGATAATCCATGATAAAAGAAGAAAGAAAAAGTTTTTTATAATACACAAACAAAAACACTAGCAATTAGTACATACAATATCGTCAGCAAGTTTGAGAGCTGATGTGAACACCATTTTCACATCAGGAAAAACACAAAAGTGTTATGCTTTAGTTCAACTTGAAAGAAGAAGACTCAAAATTCAAATTATCAAAAGCAAAAAACAGCAGAAAAAACTAGAAAGAAACAAATATTTTTATTAAAGTTTTTTGTTTTTTTTTCAAGCAAATGATACAAAAAAGAAAAACTAGGAATATTGGGTTGTTTCAAACTTTAAAATTAGAATTTAAAGCATGTGAAAATCTTTAAGCTTGTCGAAACGTTGTGAAAACTTGGCAAAACATCGAAAAATCGATCCGCCCTGATCAGGATCCGAACCGTAGCTTACTTTGCCAATACCACAGTTGCAAATGGGCTCGACTATGGGCTGGGCCTAAATTTTCATAACTATGTGTCAGAAAAAAAAACTTGTTCACAAACGTTTTTTCCATAAAATTTTTCAAATGAACTCTAACTTTTTTGAAACAACCTAATAGCTATAAAAAGAAAAGACTTTCACAAAAACATAAGAGGAGTATTAAGCATAACTGCGGCTACTGGAACTGTTTGATCATTTTCTGCATCAGACTTAGCCGCGTTCCCCAACCTTCCCTTGATCATCTCATGGCTAACTGATCCATCCATAATACCGTTAACATCCACTCCACTGTCTGCATCTGAACATTCCTCTTCGCCATCTTCACAGCAGGGTCGTTTTTCCAGAACCGCCAAGGTGCCAGCTCCATTTCCAGTAGTTTTGCGTTTGCGAATGTGGCTTCTACTCTCTTCTTCTTCCTCTTCAAAGAATCCTTCCTCCTCTTCGTAAACAATTGGAGCTTGGAAATCTTCCTCCTCATCGTCTGTGGAGTAGTTGTAGACCATCAAGTGAGCTGATTTGCCATCTGAGTCTGGGGTAGGAGAAGTAGGTGGACTACAGTAGAACATTTTGGGTGGAGAAGAGGACTCATCAAGCATTGGCAAATAATCATCTTCTTCTTCTGGCTCTACTTCAACTTCTGCCGTTGTTTCAGATGCATTGTTGTCAGCAAAGTTCATCTCCATTGAGTCATGTTTTGGAAGAGCAATTGGGAGTTCATTCTGGGTTTTCTCATAATTCTTCATCTGTTTGGTTATTGGAGGTGATAGGGGAGTTGCCATAATAGACTGTATATTGGGCAATAACTGAAAAATAATTATTATTGAAATTGCGCAATAACTTGAAAATTTCAACTACATCAGTGAAATTTATTTATACAGTTAGTCTCATTTTCTAGAGTTAACTCTAGAGGTGACAGCGCTACCTTTTTTAATGAACCCCTATTCAAAATCGTGTTCTTGGCATTGTATTTTTACATCAAACTTTTAACGAAATACGATTTCTCTCATTTAAATCACGCTTTCTTTGGCTACGAAAATGAGCATACCTCAAAATCCTCTGGAGTAAGTTGACAAGAAAAGGTATTCTAAAAAGTAGGTCAAAAACGGCCAAATTCTCCCATTATTGTTGCCGTTTTTTTTATTTACCAAAAAGTAGTTAAAATGTCGTACATTTCATTTTCGAATTGTCATGAAGAGGCCAATTCAAAATAAAATTTATTTTTGAATTTAATATTCAACTTCTGCACGACCCCTTTTTTATCTGGAAGCCTCGTTTCTAACAAACAAGGCCTAGAATTTAATTAGAGCCGGTCCCAGGGGGGTCGTTTTGTTAGAAACGAAGTTGAAAAACTTCGTACAAAAGTTCTTTTGATTCAGAAAAAAAATTGAAGTTGGCTGAAAAGGGGACAAAAGTAGGTCAAAACGGCAATGCCCTTTTTTATGAAGTAGTCAATAAATACGACCTAGTGTCACTTATCCAATTCAATCAACTGTCAATAAACAGACAGTACCTCAAGCTCGTTTGTCCAAAGAGACTTAACTCTTAGTAAATCCAAACAATTTACCTGTTGATTGTTTATTGGATGCAACCAGTCGGAAGAGGGTCGAAGAGGTAATGGTGGGCAATCTAACTCTGCCGCATCCGTACCCTCTTCGATGGCATCTTCTTCCACTTCTTTCTGCCAACTCATTTTGCTGCTGGTTAACCGAGTTATTTGGCCACTGGCCAGACTGTTGAACTCTTTAAATGGAAGAAGGAGAGGCGAGGAGCTGCTACTGTTACGATGTGAAGATTCTCTAGCTTTATGGGAGCTGTGTGACTTGCTGATAGAATTGATAGATTGCTGCTCTGGCTGCATTCTAGAGAAATTGCAGCGCTCATACAGTCTGCCACTGAAATGCCGACGAGCTTGTTTCTGAAACTCCTCTTCATTACTTCTGTAGGTGTTGTAACTGGGAGTGGAGTCGCTCGAAGAGGTATGAGAGCTACGAGTGGTGTGGTGGTGAGTGTTGTTGTTTTGGCGACTGGAGGAGTGGTGATGCTGAGAGTGGTAAGTTGGACGACTGCTGAAGTCAATCAAGCCATAATCTTCATGGTTCTCATGACGGTCTTGCACCTTGTATTCTACAGGTTCTAAAAATTTTTGGTTTATTTCGGCTCACTTAACAATTTAAAAAAATAAATAAAAACAGCTATCTTAATTTTTTATACAGAGATTGACCGAGAAAACACTTGATCTTGAAGTTCAAAACGGAGCAAAAACAAAGTAAAATGGAAACTGCATACTGTACAGCAAAAACCGAGCACATTTTTTTAAAAAATCTTTTTTAGAATTCAACATTTATTTGCAATTTTTTTACACAAAATGTGTTAGTGCCGTTAAATCCTTGGTATTTTTGTTGCTTTGAACCCTTTTTGGCTTTCTGGTGCTGTGGTTTACGGTATCTCGAGGGTTTCTCATATCAGAGTGCAGCTTTATTCAGGGGTTGGACTGTAGCGAAATTCAGTAAAAGCCTACCTTCTTTACCCATTTCATACTGGTAGTTTATGGTTGTAGTAGAAGAAGAGCTCGAAAATGAGAAGAAAGAAGAAAACGAAGAAGTGCTGAACTTTGACGAAGTTTTTGTAGAAGACTTGCTCTTCTCTTCTTTCTTTGACTCACTACTGCCAATGTCCTAAAAACAAAATTAAAATAAATTTTTAAAGTTTTTTATATTAGAATCTGTAATTATTATTAATGTTATCAATATTACCTGCAAAGTACAGCTAGAAGAAGAGTGGCTACGCAAGCCAGAGCTTTTCAGAAGATGGCTTCCGATGGGACTGAGTGGTTTAGGCTGTTGTTCTTGTTTTACTGCGGTCACCGGTGCATCACCAACTACATCGATGATTGAATTATCTTCATCTTCCTGCTCTTCTTCTTGATCACACTCTGCCCTATAATCTGCCGAAGACTGGGCAAAAATGTTTCCGTCTATTTTGATATTTACATCTTCCATTGGACTAGAGTAGTGGTCATCAGCCAAATTTTCTTCTTCCTGATCAGACTTATACTCTAATTCTACATCCAGGTCTACATTGGAATCCTCTTGGCTTTGCTGATACCCATCGTGATAGATAGGCCTAGATACATGAGGTTGGTGGTGCATGCACTCCACAATATCTTCTTGTTGGTCATCACTCTCGTCGTTGTTATCGTCAAAGACAATGAGAGTGGTGGTTGAGTCATTGAGATCATTGGGCTGTTGGGATGGTTGTTGATGTGTGTCTGTGAAAGGGCCTGTGTCAACGTTGTGGTCACCTTCACCAGCACTACTTTGTCTATTCTGATCCTGCTCTACTTGGTTGGAAGCGATGATACGATGAGAAACTTCAGCCAAGCTCGACTGGGGATGACGTTTCAAAAGAGATGAACATTCGTAGGGTAGCCTGAAAATTGTACAGTTTATTTTTTTGCAAAATGCCTGGATATTAAGATTTTTTGAAGATTTGGAAGATTTTTTTTCAAATTTCAGGGCCTTAGGGATCAGAGTGAAAATATGTCAGTAAAAGTCATATTTTTGAGTTAATAGCTAACCTCACAGCTATATTTAAATTTACAATCCCATTTTTACATATATTTTGCCATTTTGTTATTGTCATATATATTATATTGATATTGATTCTGAAGCTTGCAAGAGCTATTTTGCATATTTTGGATTTGGAAGAGCTGTATTTTTCTAATTTGTTTTGCAAATTCCACCCATTTGCTGGCTGATAGATTGAGTGGATGCATGAATGCGCAGAGAATGTGTTAAATGTGAGGCTGAAGGACGTTCACATTTACCATTTACATTTAGTCTCTACATCCAAAAAAACAGATCGGAGAGGTTGTTTATGGCTGTGTTTTTGTTGCATACAACCAAATGGAATAAACAACAGCTAAAATCTCCTAAAAAACATTAACCTTTTTTGCCATAGGTCGACATGTTTTGAAGACTATTTTTCTGCATCCAAAAATGTGTTCACTGCTCTTTTGATGAGTGCAAAAACCTTTTTTGTTTGGAATAAAAAACGCTGCGAAAAATTCATAATGATTAAAAAAAATCTGTTTTGTTCTACACTGTAATAATTAATTACAATGTCGATAGAAGGCAGTTGATAATGCCTCATAGTGCACTTTTTCTGCAAAAGAAAGGACGAAAAAGAGAATGTCAGACCATTCGGTCATTCCATTTATCGATTACAGTCTCATTACTTTGACTTGCAGTTTTATTGTTCATTTTACAGATTTATAAGTGCTTAGATATGGCCTAGTCATATAACTTTCGAGGCGAAAAAAATTGCGGAAAAACATTTCTGCAAAATATTTTTGCAAAATTTGATATTATCAATCTTCAACAGGCATCGAGCAAAAAAGGCTATTAGTGCTAGATGTAGTAATTATAATGAGCTCCATAAAAATAATTGCGATTTTTCATTTTGCAAAACACCTTTTGCACAACTATCGCAAATATTTTTACTCCTAATCCTAAACCGTTCCAAGTGGAGAAGAAAAAAAGCTAATCAAAATTTTTTTCGGGTTTTAAAATATAATTGCTTGTTATTCACAGTTGTTCTCGCTTGATATTTTTTCCACCTTGTTTGCTGCTTTTAGAATAGTGGAGGGAAGAAAAATATATGGATGGATAATTAGGCCTCAAAGGGCGAAAACCACAAGAAGAAATAGAAGAAATGTCCTTTTTGTGCATTCTATTATTTATGGAGCAGCAGGAGCCGAAACAAAATTATCATTAATCATGGTATGGAAAAAGATAATGCCTTTGTAGTAGGCCTTTGCTGCCGTCCACAACTAAAATTCTTTTGCTCCAATTTACAAAAGGCCGACCGCAGAGAAGGCAATAAGGAAGAAAGCACAAATTAGAGAATGACAACTCATTGTTTTCTGCATTTTCGGTCGATTTTTTTCTTCTGGTGTCTTCGATCCAGTTCACAAAACTTTAATTTCTTCGGCAAAATAAGAGTAGTGCACTGCATATTTTTTAGAGATTTATGCTTCTTTCGGTCCTGCTTGTTCATTTTTCTGTGATTTTTCGCTTGTCCTTAGGCAATGGTCGGTCGGCGTAAGTTAACACGGACTAAAAAATGAGTCTAAGATATGTTTCACTCTTAGACTTAGGCTTAACCTTTGCCCGAAAAAAATCACACAAAAAAACAGCATGAGAGACCAAGGCGAAATTCCAGGTAGATATTTGTTGTTTTTGTTTGTCTAAAACAATAGGAATTATCTGTGAGAAATAGGTTAATCCGAGTTAATTCTTTTTGGCTGGTTTGGATGAGAAAGAAGATGACTTGCTTTTGTGCAGATCAGACTGATGATGGGAAAAATCCGTTCGTCAGAGTGTTTCTTCTCTAAAAAGCTCTGTTTTTTCTTTCTTCCTTCTGTCCTACTAACTATACAATTTATTTCAAGGCAAAAGCTAATCCGATTCTTTTTTCTATCTTCTTTTCCATCAATAAATTAATCCAAAATAATATTTTTTTTATGGACGCTAAGCATCAAGTAGAAGAAAAAAATACCAAACAGTTAATCTCAAACAAAAATAACTAAAGTAAAATAATGTTTATGCGTAGGACAAAAACGTGACCAAAAATATTACCAGATAATTTCGAAGGCATTTTCATATTTTCAATCTCACTCACATTTTTCTTTCTGATGACCTTTTTACCCATAACTTATTTTTTTCTCCGCAATTGAAATTAAGCTAAGCACTGTAATGTGTTG
The DNA here is from genome assembly GCA_004194705.1 of Ditylenchus dipsaci. Classification (NCBI taxonomy): domain Eukaryota; kingdom Metazoa; phylum Nematoda; class Chromadorea; order Rhabditida; family Anguinidae; genus Ditylenchus; species Ditylenchus dipsaci. Next base: position 87,203 of record SADC01000311.1, on the reverse strand, counting down.
CATCTTTGAACGAAAACAAAAAACGTTAAACATTAAAAACAAAAATATTTTCATCTTTCCAACATTTCTTAAGCCATGAATTTGCGTCAACAAAACTTTTCTCAACACTATTTTTTAACCTTTTGGGTAGAAAACTGTGTTTGTTTGCATACTAACCAAAAAAGCTGTTTATTTGCATAAAAAATACAGGGCTTCAGCAATAAAAACAGCTTTTATGAAAAGGGCATTTTGCTTGTTTACGTGCTCAAAAATAGCCATTTTGCAAATAAATAATTTGATTGCCTCAAAAAATATTTTATTTGTTTTGCATTAAATTATTGTTTACGACTTTGTTTTGCTTTTATTCTCTTCCGCCACTTTCATTATTATTTTTTATTTGCTGAGCAAAAAATATCTTTGAAAATCGGCAAATCAAAAGACTCACAACAAAACCAGATAGGACAGATGGGAAAGAAAAAGACAAAATTGATGCTGTTGTTGTGGTATATATCGGTTGTAAATATTACAACAAAATTTCAAATCACTGAAATTATTAAAAACTGAGTGACTTTTTCAAAATTTAGGGCTTGAACTCGTACAAAATCGAACTGACAACTTCGGCTTTTGTTACTACTATTATCTATTACTCAATACCATTTTTTAAACAGAAAACCCTGAAAAACTTATAAGCTCTGACTATGAAGTTAACTGTACCCTAAAACGCATAATATGCTTGCTTTACTTTAACTGTGAAGTTAACTGTAAACAGTTAGCTCAAACTGTAAACAGTTAACTCTAAATTGCAGAACAAGGAGCTCGCCCAGAATTTAATTTTTGGTATGTTTTTTTTCAGAAACCAAGTTAAAAAATCCGTACACAAGTTCAGTGATTACGATTTTTTAATTGGCGGGGACAACCGTTATCGTCAGACGGCAATGGTCTTTTAGAAATTTTTATACGCTAAAGCGCAGTTTTTTATTCATCGTTCATGGTATTATTTTTATAATATAATTTGGGAGTGCGAAAATAAAATTTAAACGTAAAATTTTTAGAATAATGTGCAAACTAGGACCGACGCCCAGTTTCCATAACTAAGAGCCTTTGTGTTGATTTGATTTGGCACTTCAGAATTAGAGTATATTTATCTAAAGGTGAAATTCACCTCTTAAGATTTGCTCGAGATTCGCTCGAAAATATTATGAAAGCTTTACTGAGCTTAGTGAGAGCCGCCAAAATAACCACTTCATCGAGTCGCGGCGTACAGTAAAGGAGGCTCAATCAAAAAGCAATCATCTCTATCTGCTTGTCACTTTAGGTAAAAGCTCCTCTCTGTCTCTATCTGTCATCATCATAGAGCAAACATCAATAGCACAACAAAGCGTCTTCACACACACACACACACAACTAGTTTTCAAATAAAAAGACTTAGAGCAACCTTACTCCCAGTGTTGACAAAGATCGTGAAAAGCAATCCGTTGCTGTTGAGTAAGCTTCTTAACTTTTATTTCTTTCTCTGTTCTCTGCGCCACTCTACTCTCCACTGTGACTACGACGACAATATAGATCGCCTCAACAAAAGAAGAAAATAGAGTAGACACTTTTGACAGAAAGCGACAGGCGACATGTCATGGTGGTCTTATTTTCTACTTCTCTTTTTTTCGACTCAATCAAAGAACATCAGTTGAAGAAATTTGATGCAGACAATGGGAAGAAATAGTGAAGTGGGTGTGCTAAAGCACATTTTTTCTGTAAAGGAAAATACAAAGAATTTTTGGTAGAAACAGTTCTGCATGCATATATATAGACATACAGAAACATTGCTTTTTTTTTTATCTTTTTTTCTATTTTTCTCATCTTTCGCAGACAAAAAGATAAAAAGCGAGTCTAATTAAATTTTGGAAATCACATGTCTTTACTGAACTACAAAAAAGAAAAAAAGTGTTTGACGTATGTCAGCCCGTCCTGCTCTTTAACTTGCAAAAATTTTAGTTTAATTGTTTCTAGCACATCTCTGCACAGAAGCTCAATAAAGTTAAGTTGCTTAATAAAAAGTACATAAAGCTCTGAAATGTGCCATTTTTAACGCTAGTTCCTGCAGAGGGAGAGAAGTGGATCAGAGTGCAATAAAATGAATTGCACTTTTATAATTTACTGCCCCACTCCTAAAGGATCAACCACTATTGTTTTGGAAGGCCTAATTATTTTTTCTATAAACTAGCAGGAAGTGGAAGTAGCCCACACAAAACATCTGCCAGGCCTTTTTATTGTTTATTTCTAATCATTTTATTGGGCAAAGCAGTGAACAACGTTCGATATTTCACACCATAAAAAACTAAAGATATAAAAAAATATTGCTTTTAGTTGTTATTACTCGGTTATTAGGTCAAAAATTTAGCTGCTTTCACACGAAAAAAATTAGGCCAAATTAAATTGACACAGATTGGAAGTGCATTCTAGAAAAGCGTAAACAAAAGGGAAAATTGCCATTAAAACAATTTCAGCATTTGCACTTTTAACTACTTTAGCTACAGCATCTGCTATTTATCTGAGATGCCCCGCAAATGTTAGCTAAAATATGCTTCTAATGAGCTGAGAAAGTGTAGCAGGCTGTGTTCAAAGTATAAACTAATTTCAGGGAACAAATATAGAAGCTAAAACTTCACTTGTTTGCTTAAGCTCATATTTAAGAAATATATAAACAAAAATTGACTAAAGAAAAGCATTTTTTTAATATCAGCCAGTTCGACAAACTATGTAAAAAGTCGAAGTCAAATTTACCGCAGCCTTTTCAACTTGTTTGTAAAAACTATGTGTGTAGTGTGCTGCTGCTTTACAAATTTTCTGGTCTTTTCCTTAGCTCTTGACCTTTTCCATCCGTCCCATACAGCTGGACATCTTCTAATGACACTTCTTTATTTGTTTTACTACAACAAACACCCCTTTTTCTTCTACTCAAAGAAATGCTAGACAACTCAATTGCCGGTACTTCGTAAGCAAACGGTTCACACACACTCTTCCCCTACTTGCAACTAATAGGATTATTGTAGGTTTGAATGGTCTTCTAGGCTCTCTAAACTGACCCTGAGCAATATCCACCTAGCCAATTAGATTTGGTCTTTCAGAGAGATAAGGATGACGGCACCCCAAATGCACCACCTCCCCCAAAGAGTATGAGCTCTCTAAGCCTACAAATGGTCAGAGAACTCATACTCTTTATGGTCTTACGCCTAGAAAACTCACACTCTTTGGGGAGGGGGTGCACTTAGGCTTTCACATACAAAAAAGAAGCTTTAAAAAAACTTAAAACCCACTGTAAAAAAACTAGAATAAAAAAGTATTAGATAAAAAGTAAGTGTAAAAACCGGTTTTTTTTAGTAAGCCCTTTTTGTTGTAATTTCAAATGTTTTTAACGACTAAACATCAACAACATTTTTCTTTCATTTATAATTTTACTGCCATTATTCATTTTTTGTGTTATTGCAAACACTGCTGCTCTTTGGAGTGTCTCAAAAAAGTGTATGCTTTTTTTATTTGCCATTCTCTCTCCTTTTTGTTTGTATGACCAGTTTCTGTGTGTGCATCATCACTATCAGTCGACTGATCGATATGCTGCAGTGAAAATGGGTAATGCTGATGCAACACTTTTGAACGCAGCAGAAGTACATTTCCAAAGCGGAAAAAATTGTCAAAAAATTCAATTTGTCTGAGTCACACAAAAATTTTCATGCAATGCAGCTGGTTTTGAGTCTTTTTTGGTCATTTCAGTATGTGTCTATTTTTGTGCTCCCATTTTGTTTTTTGTTGAACTTAAGCTCTCTGTGTGAAATTGTTAGAAAGTTTTTCCCTTTTTTCATTTGCTGCTTTAAACTTCATTATCAAGCAATACTATTACAGCATGCTTCAGCATGTAATCCCGAAACGGCTACTCATAAAGCAAATGGAAGAACAAATAGAAGAAAAAAGAAAATAAAATTGGTGTGGATAATTAATATTTGATATTTGACGCTACTCCCCAAAATTTTTTTATGAAGGGGTACCTAAAACCATACATTTTTTCAAAAACCCTGAAATTAATACGGGTTGTACCTCAGCCTAAGGACCGAGGTCCGAAGCCAAAGCCTAAAGGCTAAGCCTAATTTCTAAGCCTAAAAATTATATAGGGGGAGGGTATATATTCTGAGAAGCTGTTAGGGGGGGAGGTTAAAACCGAGTAGCGCCTAATATTTCATAGTGGGCACACTCAAAACTCTTTTTTTTTCTTCTGAGACTTTTTTGATAATCATACACGAATAAAAAAAGTCTTTGAAAAATGCATAAGGAAGCAATGCTAATGCTATTTTCATTACAGTCATACACTCTCACATATAAATGTAAACAGTACAGCTGCAACTCCTGCATAAAAAGACAGGAAGACTAAACAGGCAGTCCAAATTGTGTGTTATTTGTATAAAATACACGTGAAAACCAGTAAAGCACACGTGAAAACAGCTGTTATTTCCGTATGTTGCACCCAAATAAAAAATAGAAAAATATTTAATCCCTATTTCGGAGTGCGATAATTATCATAACTTTTTTCTCTCTAACAAAGAACAAAGAATAGGTGCAGCAGTCACTTGATTAGCAATTGAAGTTTAACTAAAAAAAATTCGGAAATGACTTTGATCAAAAATTGCAATTAATGTGGACAATAAATAATAACAAAATCGCATATTCGAGAAAAAACTCTATTTCGGGTCTTTTCAAACTGTGTCGTATGGTAGTGTTATTGTCTTGGAGTTGCTAAAAAGTGCTTCTTACATTTTTATATCATCCAAAAATCACAAGACATATGATAATAATTTAATGTCTGCCCACTTAGTGCTTGGAAAAGTGTAGTATACGGGCCCTATCACCTGCTGCAGTTTTTTGGCTAGGCAATCAACAGACATAAACAATTGGAATTCAGAAAACTTTTTTATCTTAGTTTCACTAGTCAAACCACTAAAAATAACACTGAGTCCACTCTGTCCCTAGGTGTAAAATTGATTGGAGAATGATAGATAAAAAATCGAAAAATAATTTCTTTTTTCTTTTTCAGAGCAAGCAGAACTGAAAAAGACGATTTCTATTTCAAATCGTAGTTGGAAAAAAAGTAAAGAGGTTTGTTTGCTGAAAATATCAGTTTTTCAAGACGAATAATTGAAGAATTTCAGTCTGCAATTAAAAGCAAATTGATTTTTATAGAAAATTGAAAAATCGAAAATTCATTTTAAAATCAATCAATTCATTAATTTATATATTGATTAGTCGGCGCTAGTAGAGAATACCCCCCATAAAAATATTTTTTCTAATAAGGCTACCACCCTCCTCAGAGCCACTCCTCCCTTGTTTTTTTACTAGGATTTCAAAGTCAGGACCATTTTTGGTTTACAATTTCAAGATTTTTGGGCATCCAAAAAAGAGCCCGCGCGGGGTCTATCAGAAAAAATACGGTAACCTATTCTGGTTAACTCACTATTTGTCAAACTTAAAAATTGGTTTGGTCGTGAAGACTTATTTTTCGATACTTTATTGTAAAGTAAAGTTTTATTAAATTATTAAATTTTTTTCATTCGCATTCATCATGTCTCTGTCACCTAGATAAAATCTCTTTATCTCCCTACAGTTGATTTTATGGCTGACTATTTTAAAGTCAACTTCACGGTAGACAACTTAGAAAAAACTTATAAAGTTAATTAAATATATTAATAATTTTTAAGTTTTTTATCCTCACCGATAATTTTTCAACAATTCTCTAATTTAAACTAAGAAAGTTCAATAAAACCCTTAAAAATAGTTTTGCTCAAAAGCCTTTCTAAACCCCCAAAATTGATTATTTGAGAGTTAAAAGAAAAGAGTAATAGATTATTTTTTTATTACCCTCTCACCAGAACAGGTTGTTTAGACCCATTTTCGTATCTCTAGCCCTCTGTCTACTCCACAAATTGTCTTGTGTCTACACAAATAAAAGTAAAGTGGAAATAATTCACAAAAAATAGTTAATGCACCCAGTAGATAAGGCCAAGATAATTCAGTAATTATTTTTAATGCCTTTTTTGCTTGAGGAATTTTCTCAAAAGTCGTCAACAAATATATTATTAGTTTTTTATTCCTCTGGCCCTCTCTATAAAGGCACTAAAATAAGAAATTATTGGAGTATGGGTGTGCAAAAGTGGGGGAAATGAGAAAGCAAACAATTTTTTTCGCCTTTTTCTTCCTTCTGCTATCTTGATAGTTTTTTCTTGGTTGGTCTAACCGGATTGATTTTTTTCTTATTCTTCACATTATTCAATAAAAACTTACCACTGATACCGAAGAAGGAAGTGGAAATTTAATTTTGTATTTGAAAAAAGAGAGGACGAAAATTGCAAAAATTAACTTTTTGATGATTAATAATGAAGCAAAACACCAAAGAAATAAATTTATCTTTTTTTTCTAACTTTTTTAAATTTTCTCTGTATGCCTACATTACATGATTTTAGTGCAGCCCCTTGTGCTCATTTTTAGCGAAGTCGAGTAAAGTCAAAAATCAATAAACCAAACATTTTGGTTTGACAAACTATGTTACTCAAAAATCTCTATGGTCGGTCCGGTTCTTTGTTTTTAGCAGTTATCATTAATCTTGTATCACTGGTGGATGGGAATTGTGGCCTCCTCGGGGGATGGGATCATTTGCTACTACTTCGCCTTAAGACACCGTCATGCAATAGTAAAGAGGGCAGTAGAAGCCTAGACTAATGCATTTTACACTCCCAAAATAAAAGAGCAGGATGGATTATCCAAGCAAAAGCAAGGGATTGACTGAGTGAGAGCAGTAGCAGACATCTGTTAATTTTTCTCGAGCTTTCATCTCTCTGACTGATTGTTGTCTGCTACTACGATAGTATTACTGGAACATGGAGAGCAGATTAGTGAGAGAGCGGTGCGACCAGCAAGTTGCACTTATATATGATGGCCAGACAAATAGTTGCATAAGAGGGATAGTGGGGGTAGTTTAGTCTAGACCACTCTTCTCATTATTCAGCCTACTACTCAATTTACAGCATTGGAAAGTTAGAACAATTTCAGAGTAATGCGAACAGAAAAAATAGTATTTAGCCTAATTTCATAAACTTATAGAACTTTTTATAATTGAGTTATCCAAATAATGTTTTAGCTTAAGCAAATTTCTGAGCGAAATCAAATTTTCATTGCTTAGGCTTATGATATAGCAAAATGCATTGGCTAAAATATAAAAATATATTGTGCAAAATATACAGTGTTAAACTTAAGAGATGCTTAATCAATACTTTAAACACTTCACTTAAAAACTGTTTTCGATGATCGATAAATAAATAGAAAGAAAAAAACAGAAATAAAAGTAGATTTTTGATCACCCAAAAACTTACACATTAGTCAGAAAAATAAGGAAAAGACGCAAATAAACAAAGTATGTTAATGGATTTGATCCTTTCTTTTTAATCAAATGTGTTAATTTTTCGCCTTATTTGCTTTTGTATTTTTTAAAAAGAGAATTCGTCATTTATCTTAGGCCAAGTACAAATAAAAATTTCTTAAAATATTAAAAAAGTTCCATTTCGGAGTAGTCCTTTTCGAAAACATGACCCAAATATTACTTTTCATTCTAACAAAATTTCTAATTTTACCATAACATTTTCACTTGATTATTAATGGAAATTATATTTTTTTACGGCCAAAGAGTTGTTGTTTTATTAATATAAAAATGCAAAAAATGTATTGGTTGGCATGGTAATAATCTGGTCTTCAAAGGGCAAAAGAGCATGGAAGAGCAAGAAAAGAAGAAAATAATAAAACAATGTATGTTGTTATTATCGGATGAATTGAAAAGCAGATATTGCTATTATTATTATGAGCCTGTATAATCTATATAGCAATCAAAATCAGGAAAGCGGGGTTGTAAACACAAGCATTAAGCGATGAATAATATCCAGATGGATAGATGGCACGCAGGAGCAAGCCAGCCGTGAACGAAAATGCATATTAATTTTATTTATTATCTTTTGTTATGAGAAAGCTTAATTTCGCAATTTCTGATCATTAGTCCATAAAAATTGGACATTTCAAAAATATGGGCTGATTTTTTTCATTGTTCAGGAAGTCTGAATCGAGCTCCAAGATCATTTAGATCAAGACTAGTGCTTTACCGAAAAGTGCTCCACTACTGATTTGGCGACCTTAATTTAACACGTGAAAGGCTGTGCCAAATAATGTGTTGTGTGCAAAATTTTACGCTGAATACGATGGCTAAGAAAACAGCAAAAACAGGAAAAATTAAAACAGCTTCTGAAGTTGTCCTCCTTGAAACCTTATTCAGCTCTCTTTACTACCCAGCAAATTTTCTATTTTGACATCGGATTCGTGCTCAGCGTGGTCGATTTCCTTGTAAAACTGCTTTTAAAATATAAAAGATACTGTCGAAATTCGAATTCCGCTCAAGACAAAAACATTTGATTTTCAAAAAAACTCGATATTCATATTAAACTGAAAGATCCCTGCTGTTTCCAATTTTTTCAGCCATCGTGCTAATCATGAAAGTAAAGTCAGCTTTTTCCGTGTTAATTAAATAGATATATAGTCCCCTCGATTTCACACCCAGCATTTTGCTCAAACGCTACAACTGTCCATTAATAAAATTGCCTTTTTGCGCACAATGTTTATCGGGCTCAAGTTTCTCTGTCTTTTGCAAACATTACAACCGGCACACACACATTCTGCCATCAAAACGCCAGCAGGCGCCTTGAGAATTGGTGCCTTGTCGTAAATTAAATGTGGAATATAGAGTAAAACTATTGCATGTGGGGGACGACCACAAAGACCGAAAATCCTTTTAAGATGGCGGCTTTTCAGGGATGGATGTTGCCTTGGACTTTGCAGTCCTTGTCAATAGTTGCGTTTGTGTGCCTGGTAATAATGATTCTACTGCTCATGAATATTTTTGGTTACACACATCCGACAAGCTAAAAGCTCGCCTAATTTATGTGAGTGTGCCTACACTACATGTAAGGTCCCAATACAGTTGGTAATCCTATAGGTTGGCCTATTGTGGTGACACGAGCTACTCACATTTCCTAGTCTTATTCGCATTTACATAATGTTAAAAGTATAATGGCTTATGTGCTCCTCTTTTCACTTCTACTCCTACCATCATTGGCAAGGTCATTAAACGGTCATTGAATAGCTTGTCACTCAAAATGGCCAAAAATATTGCTTTTGGCTAAACATTCTCAAGGCTAACAACAAGAAAAATAGTCCTTTGTGGCTCAACATTTTGCATTTGTGTAAATGGAAATAATATTTTTGAAATTGAGTGTCTCATATCGATTTGTTAAATTAGGTTCCCATTTTAAGAAAAATCACCCGATTTTGAGTCCATTGGCATCTTTATACAAATACATTTTAATTAATTTGAAAGCTTCATTCATTTTATAATCAAAACATATAACTTTTTCACTGCTGCAGAATTTTTTTCTTCTTAAACTTTTCCTTGAGACTACAAAGTTTTTTACGTAATTATACAAAAAAAAATTCAGAATTTTTCGAAAAACAAAAATAGCAAGAAAAAACCTACATTTTGGTGTCGTAGCGAGCTTTGCGCAATAGATGTAAAATCAATAAGTTCTTGTGTAGTCTAGCTCCCCCGGGAATTCCTGCTCGCCAACATTTTTTCGCAGGATAGTCGCACAAAGCGTTGACAAATTTCAGCTTGCAGTTCCGCTTCTAGCAGATTTTCTTCGTAGCTGTTGCTGGGATTGCGCATGGATGGAGAATTAGAGCTGGGTTTAGAAGCAGCGGCCAGCACCAAAGTCATGATTTTTGGTGACTTGAAAATAAAAAACATTTAAAAAAATTTGGATTTTTGTTTGAAAAAGCTCACTTTTTTACAAATAGTATAAGAAACTAAAATAGCCGTATGAGTAGTTAAGGAGTGTAGAAAATAGAAGTAGGTGCCACCAACTTCTAACTTGAGTATCACCGCAGATGACCAGCAACTCAGAGTAGGGGTCTAGGACTTGAAAAAGGCTGGAAGCACCGAAGAGTTGAAGAGATGCAAGATACCCGATTTTTCGAATGTGTGCCCAGTGAGTAAGAAGCCACAACTTTGAGTTTAAAGTTGTTTGATGATCGAGCACTTGTGCCTTTTGACTTAATAAAATATAGTTGAAAATACATTATGATAAATACATTATTTGCGTTGAGTTTTGTTTTTTGCGCCAATTAGAAACAGCGTATTTTACAATATGATATTTTTAAATGTTTTTGGAGCCATATTTTGTTCATGACCTGGCACGGTTATGTCAAGGACTCTATGCAAAATAAAAAGCCATCAACATCAGAATTGGAAAGTTTTTGAGATTTTTTTTATCAAGCCTTGATTTTCAGGGCACTTCGAAATAATTAAATTTTACAGCTATGCTATTGGTACTGTTTTTCAACTTTAAATTTTGCACAAGTTTTTCTACAACACCGGGTTGTCAATTAAATATAGCTCAAGAACGAAATTTAAAACAAACATTTTATGTAAATTGTCTCAAAACTGGGTTATAGGGTAAATATTAGAGTAAATACTGTTTGCCTATTTTTATAGGCGGCAGTTTTGCAAAGTAACCAACCAACCTTTTTCCGCACGCACTCAGCCCCACAAAGCAGACCCGCAAGTTAGAGTGGTGTGAACCAAGATGAGAAGTACAAAATCAATTTTATAATCTATCCATTGTCAAATATTGCTTTTTTCTTTAAGTTAGGTTTGACTCAAAATATGGCAAAAATGTCAAAGGCACCCAGCTGTACCAGTTTTTTGATGCATCCACTTGTATCAAATTAAAATGATGCTGGAGTAGAAAATACAAATTAATAGGCTAGGACAATGGTAGGGGAAAAGGGACGCGCCTTAAATAAAAAAAAATTTAAATGGCAACAAACTATTTAAAAAATCTATCAGACTTTCCAGAAAATATGTAACTTACAAAATTAACTAAAAGTTGAAACCCCAGCAATAATAAAATAAAACGTTCAGGGTAGGAAGAAATGTTTGTTGAAAATCGAGAATGTAATCAAAACATGAGCAGAATCAAAAAGTTCCAATAGAAAACTAAAAATTCATCAGAATTACTAGATTTTTATGAAAACTGCTTCAAAAATTAAAGTGCCACTGAAACATTACTTTCAAAAAAGATTTTTAAATTTTTTATGACGCCCTTTTTACTTTTGATTCTGCACAGATTTCAATTTACAATATAAATAGGTTGTCAACAAAACACGTATGCAAAACTAAATCTAAAAATACATATCATTTACATTTTTTCACTTTCTGATAAAAATTGATTTTTTCAATTATTACGATGCTCGATTACAATGCTGACTATTTCATAAGTTAACTGTGAAATAGTCAATGATAAAGTTAACCGTGAAATAATTAACTGTGAAAAAATCAAATATCGGATTCAATTCTTCTTTTAGAAAAAGGCTCTGTTAAATTGTTTTAAAGTAAGCTGTAAAGTTAACTATAAATCTTGTTCAGAACTTATAAATACAATTTGTTCAATTTTTCAAGTTTTTGTAATTTTTCCTCTGCGTTCTGTGAGCTAAGAAGCAAAAGAAGGATATTAGTGGAAAAGTTAGTCTGTAGCAGTACTAGACGACGGAAAGCAACCTAGAGCAATTTTCTTGCCTTCACATTGCCTCCACTGCCTCCAAATAACTAACAGCCACTGACTGAAAGATACTGCTTCAGTTTTGCCCCTTCGGTGGTAGGCGTGGTCTTTAGCCCTCTATGCACACCCCTTCTCTGTTTGTGTAAAAAATAATGGGTGCAGTGGAGCGAAAAGATGAAATAGTGTGGGTAGATTTGGTGTGAGATGCAGAAAATAAATATAGCAGGCTATTGGGGTTGCAGGGAAACAGAGAAAGAAAAAGTAAAGAAAATAGTGGCTATCTTGTGAGTGGTTAAAGATTAGAGATGAGAGAGGACTGCAGTGTCGGACTAGTTCTGTGTAGTGGTTGAAAGGGTGCATTAACGGAAAAAGGCAAGGACTTCGAAAAAAAAAACGCAGAGATTGGCTTGCTAAACTTTTTTCACAGTATAAAAAAGTTTTTCTGTTTAGCAGAACGAGTGAGTGACAAAAATCACAGAGAAACTTCGAACCTTCAGGTAGGACACTTTTACCTGGGTGCGGTTTGTTGACATTTTCAAATTGAGCTTTTGAAACCGACTGAAACATGTTAATAAAATATACATATAAACGGCTAATCTTTTTTTTCGGAACAAATACACTTTTTCAAGGCAAATTTAACCTTTTTTGGGGGCAAATTATCATTTCGGCTGATTTTATTAAAATTTTCAATCTTTTTTCAAAATTGACAACACCATCATGTAGCCTTACGACTCTTGTTTCTAACGGTGTATCATTTATAGAAACTTTAATTGACCGCCAATTTTGTACTTCAACCCAAGCTAGAATCGTATGCATTGTTAAGCACCAACTATGCTCTAAGCTTATCTTATGAAATTTGTATTATGGATGATTTTACAAACATACCGTATATGCCGCATGTGACAGCTTCTGTAATAGAGCGGTGACCGTGGCTACATCTCAGCCCAAAGCAAAAATTTTCAAAGCTGTTTTTTTTCTCTTCGTAAACATGAGCTCTACCAAATTCCTCTTTTGTTTTTGGTTAGGCACTTTAACACTTTGATATCAACTTTCGAATTTTTCTATAGGGCGGACGGTCATAAAATTACAAGAAATACGGTATGTTAACTACAAAAGTGAACTGCATAAGGTTTTTATTTGGACCAGGCATTTTGGACATAAATAACTGTAAACGCAAATTATTGAATAATCTGCCGAAAAGTTAAATCAGAGAGAGCAAGGCAAAAAATGACCTAAGCCTAAGCCGTTTTCTATTTTTACCGTTCGGTGGTGACGGTTAACTTAAACCATACGGCTTACAGCAGGCGACAGAAATTATTTTACAAGTCTTATAAAAAATGCACAATTTTTCGATAATCCATTTTGTAAAATAATTTAATCAAGTAAAACGAATGAATTTTGAATAATGAATAAAAATAAATTGATTGTAAAAATTGCAGCAAAACACGTTCTGAAAAAGAGGTGCTTTGATGCTCTAAGATGTTGTGCAGTGGAAAGATTGTTTATTTGTCCATTGATCTTTCTCTCTCGCTCACTTGGTAAGAGCAGTCGAGCAAGCAGCACAGAGAACACAGTAAGCCCGATGATAGAAAATAAGAAAAAGTAGTGTAAGAGAACGAGGAAAATGAGAACACAGCACCCGACGCACTAGAGCACAAGAAGCAGGGAATAGAGCAGTAAAGAGGAGGTGAGGCTGAAAAAGCAAGCCATCCACTCAATAACACTACTCTTGCCTAACCGATAATACAATCAAGGAACAGAGAGTGGTGTCGAAAGACAGCGACCCTCTGCCTCTTGCTTTTGTTGTGAGAAGAAGAACAAAAGGTAGAGAGGAGGAGAGTGCAAACAAAGCGCTCAGTGACGCCGAGAGCAGCCTGCATTGTCAGAGTGCGACTGAAAATGTGTATTAGGTGTGCTAGTGCTTGCTGCTTCTCTACTCAAAAGTAATGAACCACACAGAATGTGTAAATAAAAAGGGAAGCGAACAAAAATTTATACAGAACGGAGTGTACTAGAAAAAAGGTTAGAGAGCCGAAAAAATTTTGAGTGCAAAAATTATCTCTTAAATCCCATTATTTTGCTTTTTTTGAGTTTTGGATTTTAAAAATTTTATTTATAGCTTGAAGAAGCTTATTTATAGCTTTTGATTTTTTAAGTTGTTCTTGTGAACATGCTTGTTTTCACGTAAGATCCAAGTTTTTTCTACAAGAACAGCTTATAATTCTAATATATACTTTTTTAACATATAAATAAAAATTACATCAAAAGCATTAATTGTTTAGTTAAAAAATAATTTCGTAAAAGTAGAAGCGATAAAGGGCCACACAATTGTTTTTGGAAAATTTCATATCCGTGTGAATTTCTTAAACAACCTCACAGAATTTTAGAAAAAAAAGTGTCATTAAAGGTTTTATAACAATGTTATTTAGTTTTCAAAATCGGTATTCTTCCAAAAATCATTATAGAAAAAATTAAAATTGAGGTGAAAAAGAGTTGGACCCTCGGCGGAAAAAAAATCTTCGCTTTGACTGGATACTGTATTTGCTAATAGTCATTTTCATTTTTTGGTTAATCCGGTTTATATTACAACTGCCCCAGAATATGAAAAATTTGGGGTCGATCTGGAAATTTTCGGTTGCTCTACCGAAAATGAAAAGGCAATATATTTCTAAGCCCCAGCGGCCCATAAGGGTACCGTAAACCTCTAATACCAGCCCAAATCCTGACTTAAAATCGAATTTGTGGCATTGCGTTTTTGACCCAGGTTTTAAATACTGCTTTCAAGCAAGTTACCACCCATTTTGTAGCCAGTGAGATGAGTTAACAAATGCATGGTGCCTAAACCAAATTTTGAAAAGTGGATCAAAAACAGAATATCAAGAGCATGATTTTAAATAAGGGGGTGGGCTGCTATCAGAGGTCTTATGGTATTTTGTATCGATACTCGACTGCAGTCAGCTAGGTAGTTGAAATAATCTTTCTCTATTTATATGAATTTCTATAGAATTTCAGAAATAGAGAAAGACGGCCTTAGATTGAGACTACCCCTCTTGCAAGGCGAGAACACAGAAAATGGATTTTCGTGTTGAGTTGCTCGGTAGATGTCAGAGAGTTATTCTTTAGAAATAGAGTGGCAATCTAGCCAGAGAAGGAAATCACAAGAAAATAACACTAGCCAGAGACACAAACAAGTGTGTTAGAGAACAAGGGTGGAAAGGGAAGAAAAGCTCCAAGACCTCTTTTAACACAAAACCCAATAATTTTGCCTTCAGTCCTCTTTACGACAACAACAAATTTTTTTTGTTGAACACAGAGAGAAGAGGACGTGTCAGAAATGGGCGAAATATAGAACACAGGATGTATAAGTTTAGAAACTTACATGAGATATGCCCAAAAAAGCCTTCAAGAAAATTTTTTTTGTTCTTTATATTAGGGAGGAGAGCGATGTTGGGTTCACAAACCTTTTTTCAATCCCGTTTGAAAATAATGCTCAAAATTAAATCCATCATTAACTGTAGAATTTTTACATGTACATTTTTTATACAGCCACTTGAGAGCTAGAAGGCCCGCTTTAAATGAAGAAAACGCTTTTTCCACAAACAACCGGTAAAAGCATGATACATGCTGATTATATTAGCCAAATAGATTCGGCAAAAATCACCTTGAAATAAGGGTCTAGCTTGAGAGAGTTTTTCCTATATCATATTTATCAGATATAAGAATATTAACCATTTCATTGTTAGGCACGAATTTTTTCGTTCAGTCATCTGAACTTTGTCTAATGGAATAAATAGAACGAAAAATAAAAAATACTAGAAAACCCACTAAACCATTTTTTTATCAATTTTTAATCTTTAGTTTGGCTAGCTATATGAATAATTTGACAACAAAATGTTCAATTTTTTTTACCACAATAACAACGTGTTCTACATTTGTTTCCCTTTTTACGGAAGTGTTGAACAGACCCGATGTATGGTGCACTGTTGTAATGGCTTTCTAAAACTACTTGGTCTTTTTTCTTTATAATACTGCAGATCGTGAAACTACTACACAACTTTTTTTCTTTCAAAAAAAACAGACATGTGACTTTTTAAAAATCAAACCGAAAGACCAAAGTTTACTATTTTCGTTCTTTAGCACATTTTTAGGTTAAGAAATAGGAGAATAGCAAACTGACAACTGGCAGTTTAGAGAAAAGAAAAATAAAAGATGAAAGACTTGTCAAGTTACTTACTCGAGAAACACAAAAAAACAGATTGCTTGGGACGACCGAAAGTTATGGAGAAGTTGTCACGAAAAAAAATTCTACTAAAAAATTAGTATTTGACTGTTTGCAAAAGCCTGCAAACTCAAGCTGTGTAAACTCTGAGGGAAAATAAAAAAAAATTGAAGTCATTGTATTATGAAAGTTTCAAATAAGTTGCAAATTAAGGGCCTTGCACCATTAGCAAAATTGTCTACGCTTTGTTTGAACAGCTCAAACTTTCGCAAATTTGAAAAAAGAAAAGAGCTGAAAAATCTATTTTGAAAAAGCTAGACAAATTATTGTGTGGTTTGTAAGCTCTATGTTGCTTTTGAAAAGTTTAAATATTCATATAATGATGTGAAATTTTATAATAACGTAAAATATAGAATTTATATCATCGAAAAAAAGATTTGCAAAAAATTTCGATTTTTGCAATGGCTATGTGATTGAGAAAAAAAATAGAAAAGCATGATTTAAAATGACCAATGCAAAATCAAAAATGCTTTAGTCATTTTTTTTATGATGATAGCACTTCTTAACACTTATAAGAAGGAGTTTAACTTTGTTCCGTTTTTTTATTTAAATCTTCATAACTTTCCGCACGATAATAAATTTGTCTAATGGAGTTGATTTTTTATTTCCTTTCTTTTTCGTTACGAAAGAGTGTCTTATTGTGGTTTTGATTAGAGTTGTAGAAATTCCCGGAAATATAGAAGACCCGGGAATATTCCCGGGAATATTCCCAATATAGCGGAAAATACCGGGAAAACCGGGAATATTCCCAATATAGGGGAAAATACCGGGAAACCCGGGAATATTCCTATTGTACAACCCTAGTTTTGATACATGCAAATATTTTCAGAAACTTTTTTTTCGGAACATTACAAGTGTCATATACAGTCGACCCTGTCAATAACGCACGCCTAAAAAGTTCGTTCCCGCCTAGGGCCTGACACTTTTTTACCCGTATTTTCGGTGCTTTTTTCTGAATGTTATTCGCCAGCCCAGTGCAAAAAGTTCTTCAACCATATAAAAAATTCAAAAAAGTTAAGAAATTTGGATTTGGTCGATTTTTCAAAACAAAATATCTAAACCCAGTTTTACTGAAAATTTGTTCTATGAAGTGGGTTTCATAGCTCGTCTATTGAAATGAATATCCTAAAATTTTTCGAAAATAGAACTCGATAAGGCTTAAATATTCACATTTTAGTAGTGGAAATGGCCCGATCTTAAACAAGGAAACACACTCAAAATTCTGACGAATCATGAATAGCTTGGATGAACCCCTTGTCAGAGAACCTCTACTGTTTTTAATTATATTTTTCATTATTACGCGTCTTTCCAACACCCAATATCTCACCGAAAACACTACAAAGAAATGGAAGAAAAAAAGACGAAGATGGATTTGCTGGAGCGTGAAATTTTCTTTGATTTGCTTCGAGAATATGAAGAGAAAGAAAAAAAACTCATACACTCTCAGTCACTCAGTCAATATCCCTATTTAGAAGCTGAGAAAGCCAGAGAATGTGTGTGTTTAAGCCAGAATGCATGATTAGGTTATTATCCGAGTGACTTGACAGTGGTGCGGATGTCGTTAACTGTGGATTTCAGCAGCAAAAGCAATAAGACAAAGAGTATTTAATTTTTTTCTCCAACTTGAAAAGTTAATTGCTCTCTCACGATTAGAAATAGAAGAAGAGTGTCTCTGGGCGTAATCTGTAATTAAATTTACTCAGTTCTCTGCTTGATTTTTTCTAACCATTTGTGACATTGACACGGCGACGAGCAACAAGAATTTTTCGTGAAAGTGCAGTCAAGAAGAAAGAAATTTACATTTAAATCACACATTTTTTCTTGTCATTGTTGTTGTTTTGTCTGCTGCTCTTTGAAACAATTACAAAACAAGGCATAGGTTTCAAAGAAAAAGTTTAAATTTCTGAGGACTAATTTTTGTTAATTTTTTTGCTTCCTTCTTTTGGAAACTTTCTCTATCGAAATTCTTTTTTCAGTGCTAGACTGTGAAGAAAGTTGTTAAAATACCATAGCAATTGATGACGATGATGATATAGAGTCTTCAGCTACCAGACGCACGGCCTACTAAAATAAGCAATAGGTGACTTTTACTCAAATTTGGTGTCACAGTAGGTAAAGGATTGAATTTTGTTGTGCCAATCAGATCAATAAATAGAAATTAATTTGAGCACTAGAAAAAACGACTTCACCTGTGGACATTCGACTTTTTAATTTTTATGCTCCTGTCGTATAAATATGAAAACCGCCAACAACGGAAGCCTTGGCGTAGGTTAGGCCAGTGTATTTTAGTCGTGACTAAAAAATTTCTTACGGACAGCAAAATAAACGAAAATTAGAAAAAGGCGCGAATTTAAAAAATGTCCTGAAAAGCTCTATCCTTCCATGAATCGTATTTGACATCAAACAGAAAAGTAGAGATACCTCATAAATATTATACATGTATTTATAGCCTTTCCTTAGAAAACTCGACTTCAGATCAGTCTGAAAATGAGATTTTCCTTCAATTAATAATAAGAGAAAAGGTAGGAAAATTTCACGATATCCGCGTATCTGATTGTTTTTTAAAGGGGGGGGGCTTCTACGGCTACTTTTTGACATCGACTGCTACTTCACTTCAGATAAATTTTTTCACATATTTTGTTTTCTTATCTCTTTTTTTGTTTTTAGCTAAGCTAATCGACTAAGTGGTTTCTATAATTTTCGAGAAAATTACACAAATATAAGTGAAGACACCTAGCTAAAGAACCACGGTTTTTAGTGTGATTAAAAATTTCTGAGATAGGAAAACAAAATATGTGAAAAAATGCATGTGAAGTGAAGTAGCACTCGATGTCAAAAAGTAGCAGTAGAAGCCACCCCCCCCCCCTTTAATTAGGCGCGAAATTTTCAAAAGTCAATAACTGCCCATACGGCTGGTTGGGGATTTTGAATAAAACTTTAGTCTCCACTTTATTTGCCACATGTTTCAACACAACATTTAATATAGTAAGTGAAGAAAAAAGATCACGCACTATAAAGACCAAATTAGTTTTTCTTCCTTTTCTTGATTTTCTCCCCAATAAATTTGCCCATAAAACAGAATTTTTATGTGATTTCTTTGTCGAAAGACACGTTTAAAATCACCTATTTGCATCAGGAGCAGAAAAAAAAAGAAACTAAAATAAATAAACCGAGAAATGTTAGAATCGCAACTTTTAATAGCACTTGTAATGGCTTTTTCGAAGCAAAAAATGGGAGAAAAAGGATCTGCTTTGTATATTAGTAAAACAGACGTAGGGGAGAAAAATAAAACTACAGGGAGGTGGAGACAGAAAATATAGTTATGTTAATTTTAATAGATTTGTCACAATAATTTTGTTTTAGATCGATATTTAGTCTTTTGCTTCACACCGTCAAATAAATCATTCACCTCGTCATTGATTATTTGAATTTTGAGAAAAATATGTATTCATTAACTTTATTTTTTTAATTTCGCTTAAAATTCTTTAACAATTTGACGGGGTCTAAACTCTGAAATCTTTGTCAAAGATAGTAAGGAGGGTCACCACTAGAGACGGGGTTCCTATTCTAATACTTATGGTAGTTATATCACACTTAAACTAATCGTATTAGGTCGTATCAAAAGTTCGCATCGTTTTTTCAAAAGAGGTGGCATTGTGTTTTAACATTAAATTTGAACAATTTTTTTGTCTACAGCTTTCTCAGGATCTCACACCTGCTTCGTAGAAGTTTTAGAACCTTTTCAAACCGAAGTTCGAATGCCTTGCTTAACTACTAGTGGCACATAAAAATGTTGTGTTGAACTTAATTGCACTTTGAATTGTTTCACACACAAAATAAATGAAGAGAAGCACAAGGGAAATATTGGTGAATCCAAAAATCTGCCAACCTGTTTGGCTAAAAATAGTAAATTAGGTGGTCTGATTTGAAAAACACCCTTTGTTTCCAAAGCTATAAATTATAGTTCGTCTGTAGTTCCGCTAATTAAAAAAGGTCCTTTCAATTTATCTTTGAAGCACAGCTCATTTTATCAACTTTTTTGCAAAGAAAAAACGTCTAGATTATTTAAGATAAGAACTAACAGCTCTTTTGTGAAAAATGAAGAAAAGGCAAAGATTGTGCCTAGCAAAATTGTATGTTGCTCATTGCCTTTCGTCACTAACAAAAATGTAAAATGATCGTTTTGATGACTTACACAACTAAGACATTGTTTTAAAACCCAAAAAGTGGTACTCTTTTGCAAAATTTATTTTCAAGATAATACATATGCGTTTTTAAAAAGAAAAAAAAGCTAACCTAGAACTAAGCTATGCTTTTACAGCTAATCCGGTAGTAAGCTATTTTTTTACAGCTACTCTGGGGTCGTAGCCTTTCGGCTCCTTTTTTCCACTTTTCGGCGTTCTGCCCTATGTTCTGCTTTAGTCACTTAGCCCTTTTTTAAGCTATTTTTAGTGCGTAAGACATTTTTTAGCCCCGGTTAACGTGCGCTGACCAACCCTGAGCCTGAAACCTAAGTTAAAAAAGGGCTAAGGGGCTAAAACAGAACATAGGGCAGCACGCCAAAAACTGGAAATAAGGGGCCAAACGCCTCTACGCCCTACTCTGGTAGTTAACTATGCTTTCGGAGCTAGCATAGCAGTTAATTATGCTTTCACAGCGAACTTAGCAGTTAACTATGCTTTTACAGCTAACTTAGCAGTTAACTATGCTTTTACACCTAACTTAGCAGTTAACTATGCTTTCACAGCTAACTTAGCAGTTAACTATGCTTTCACAGCTAACTTAGCAGTTAACTATGTGTAAGGTAGGGGGAAGGGTGGTTTGGACAAAACCACCGTGCAATCCGAAAGTCACTAAAAACATGACTTGCACCCATAATATCTTATTTGAATTCGCGCCGAATCTTGGCATGAAAACTACCCACAAGCGCTTAACACGCTTTCACCATTAATTCATCCTCATTTCGCCTAAACAGTGAACACATTATTAAACTCCAAATGTTTCATCCTCTTTCATTTACAGCTATCAAATTGGGTGTCTGGTGAGAAGTCTCGAGCTTGCACGCAGCACTTACGCACTTTCGCACTTCAGCATTCCAGTGGCAATTCTCTGCTCCATCGCCTTCGCAGAAATCAGTCGCTTAGCTATGCCGGTCCGCAATCAATCTTCAGGAGCCGGTGGTGGGTTACGTTTCAACTTGAAAAAAACCGTGAAGCGCCGTATGTACTCGGTGGCTTGCAATAAAGACTACGGTCACATCCAGCTGGATCCGAAGGGATCCGGAACTATTGGTTTCACATTGAATAAGGGCGAGTCTAGTGGTTTCATCCATGCTCAGGTTCCGAAAGGGACTTGGAACCTTTTCAGATCTCTGGCGTATCTCCTCTCATGAGATCCACATTCCTCTGGGTTCAAGACAAAGATCCGCACACTGGGACAATTGAGGGGTCAGCGGACCTTAAGCGTGAATGGCCTGAAGTCGTCTCCGCTCTGCAAGAAGAAGAGAAACAAGCGCCATCGTCCAATCCAACCAAGCTCCCAAGTGGTCAGCTCCGCAGCCAGTCATCAGTCCAGTCGTTCCATCCAGTGGGTCAGCTCAGCCAGCCTCCAGCAACAGTCACGTCTCCAGCCATGTGGTCCAAGAAGCCAGTCATCCAAGAAGCTCCAGAAATCAATAGTCTCCTATGTCTATGTGACATGCATTGTATGTGTGTATTGAATAAAAACCCCCTCAACAATGTCTCTAGTGTGGACTCAACGTCTCTATATTTTACTTATGCTTTCACAGCTAACTTGGCAGTTAACTATACTTTCACAGCTAACCTGGTAGTGAACTATGCTTTCGGAGCTAGCATAGCAGTTAACTATGCTTTCATAGCTAACCTAGCAGTTAACTTTGCTTTCACAGCTAACCTAGCAGTTACCTATACTTTCACAGCTAACCTGGTAGTGAACTATGCTTTCGGAGCTAGCATAGCAGTTAACTATGCTTTTATAGCTAACTTAGCAGTTAACTATGCTTTCACAGCTAACTTAGCAGTTAACTATGCTTTCACAGCTAGCTTAGCAGTTAACTATGCTTTTACAGCTAACTTAGCAGTTAACTATGCTTTCACAGCTAACCTAGCAGTTAACTATGCTTTCACAGCTAACCTAGCAGTTACCTATACTTTCACAGCTAACCTGGTAGTGAACTATGCTTTCGGAGCTAGCATAGCAGTTAACTATGCTTTTATAGCTAACTTAGCAGTTAACTATGCTTTCACAGCTAACTTAGCAGTTAACTATGCTTTCACAGCTAACTTAGCAGTTAACTATGCTTTTACAGCTAACTTAGCAGTTAACTATGCTTTCACAGCTAACTTAGCAGTTAACTATGCTTTCACAGCTAACTTAGCAGTTAACTATGCTTTTATAGATAACTTAGCAGTTAACTATGCTTTCACAGCTAACTTAGCAGTTAACTATGCTTTTATAGATAACTTAGCAGTTAACTATGCTTTCACAGCTAACTTAGCAGTTAACTATGCTTTCACAGCTAACTTAGCAGTTAACTATGCTTTCACAGCTAGCATAGCAGTTAACTATGCTTTTACAGCTAACTTAGCAGTTAAATATGCTTTTACAGCTAACTTAGCGGCAAACTATGGTTTCTCAGCTATCTCATCAGTAAACTATGCTTTCACAGCTAACTTAGCAGTTAACTATGCTTTTACAGCTAACTTAGCAGTTAAATATGCTTTTACAGCTAACTTAGCGGCAAACTATGGTTTCTCAGCTATCTCATCAGTAAACTATGCTTTTATGGCTCGTTCACAGACTGAGACTTAGTCTGAATCTTGCCTTTTGGCAACTCAACGACCAAGAAACTCGATACAGTATGAGCACTATAAGCACAGCAGTTTGCGTAATTGAAATTTGCTAGCTGAATACCTAATTTTCTCAATAGCTTTTACGATTTTTTTTTCATATATTCGTTGATTATTCAACCTCGCAATAAAAAGCGGAAGAGCAACTTGTCCGAGCCTAAGATAGCAATGTCAAGCAACGCTGGGCTCGACTAGTCACGAGTCTGAAATTCGGAATTTTTTTTATGCAAGCGGAAAATAACTCGAAAATATGATCGACAAAATTAAGGACTTTCAATTTCTGTGCTTATCAGCAACAAAAACTTATCTAGGTTCTTAATGCAGTTAGCTTAACACCGTATTTTCTTGAATAGAACTGCCCTCTCCATTAGAAGCCCCCTCTCTAATAGAAGCCAGTTTCACCTGCACTTTCTTTTTGTTATGAAATCGAAAAATCGGATTGAAAACAAGGAAGTGGAATCAATTTTGAATATAAGAGTCCACCGTTTTTTCTATTCAGGCTACTTATTAATAAAACATAAAGGTGAGAACACGAGGAAGTCATTATAATAATTACTCCAATGAAAGGCTTTTAGTTAGATGAAATAGATTAGATGAAATAGAGTGAATAAAAAATTATGCAATGAGGTTGTTTTGGTTTGTACAAGGAACATCAAAAACGTTAATGAAAACAACACAGGTCTTTAAAAAAGAAAATAAAGAAAATATTTAATGAAGATTTAACTTACAAAAAATATACTTCCCATCGATTTTTTTCATCAACAAAAAATAAAAATACTTTTTAATGCACTCATGATAAACCAAAAGGCAAAAAGATTTATCCTTAGTGTCTTTGTTCAAACCAGTAAAATTAAACTAAAATCAAGAAAAAAAATGACTGGTCTCTTTTTTCACTCTCAAATATATCTGGAAAAAGGGTTTTAATAACACAAATATCAATCAATCATGGACAAAATAAAAAAATGAAACCTTCCAAAGTCGTATTTTTAGGTATGTTTATGTGATACGCTTATTTTGTGCCTACCAATAAATACATTTCTATGGATGGTACATATATAATGATAATCACTTTATCCAATAGAATTCAATTGGCTGAGTATGGGTGTGCTCTTTGGCCTGGTCGTTGTGCACCCATAAAAATATCACCAGTAATGGTTAGTTAGATGGCAAAAGAGATAATCACGGGTTTTCCGTCCCATCATCAGCCAATTCTCTTTTTTTCACTCTCTACATTTATGTCGTTCTGCTGTGAAGGGAGACCAAAAAGTGGTTCTATAGATTTTATTTGTTGCTAACCATTTAAGTTGCTTTTCGGTTTTTTTTTGCTTTTTAAAGAGAAAAAAAACGAGCGAAAAACAAATTTTGATATTTCGGTGCTACTGGTTTTTTGGGCAGATTAATCTTTACTGTCAGGTAATGATACGATAATGATGCGTATTTCGCAATGATTTCGCAATAGTCGATGAAAAAATGCGGGTGAATTGATTTTCAAGCTTGAAATTAAAATAACCTAAAACCCTGGTGACCAATAATATTTTCTACGCAATGAAAAATTAGCCTTACACTAACAGTTCACAAAGTAACTTACTTTCAAAAACTATTTTACCTGTTAGAATTCCACTTTTTTATTTTTTGTGAAAAAGTTTTATTTATTTATTGTGTACACCGCGCATGTCTGCATGGCTATTCCTCCTTTCCCTTGAATTTTTTAATGCACCATTGGTATTGGCAGGTTAATAGTAAAATTTTCCCAAAAATATGAAATGATTCGGTAAACAATCAAAATAACAAATTGGACATAAAACGTGTTTTCCAATCCTCGAATTTACGGATATTTAAGCCATTACTATTTTGTTGTATTCTTCCAGTAGATGGAACGTGCAGGCAAATTGACACACCCACATACACACTCAAATACAATACAAGCATACACACAGCAGAAAATTTTGCTTCCTGGTTGCTGGAGTGGTTGTGGCTGTGTGTCATCATCCTGAATGGCTTGGTGAAAAAAAGAAAGATCTTTGGAAACTGCAAGCAAAGAAAAGGTTTTTGAGAAGTGGAAAAGCATATTTTGTTTACTTTTTAAGATCTAGTCAACCGAAGTTCAAAGGTTTTTTTCTGAAAATTTGAAAAGAATTGTTTTTTTTTAAATTTCAAAGTTAAAATATAAAAAGCTTGCATTAAGAATTTCCATAAATTTTTTCAATAACTAAACTGATCTTGCCATTGAAATGTAGAATAGGTTGGAAGCAAAAGTATTTTTCCGTTAGCCAAAAAGCAATCATTATTAGAATTCAATAAAAAATGTGTCTTTGTATTCGCACTAGATCAGTCAGTACTAAAGTAAGTACGCCTGAAATATGCTGTAAGCGAACTGAAAAATGCGCAGTTGCATGTAATCATGAAACGCACTTCAATGCAAAATCAGCATGAAAAAATGGCACCTGAAAGTACGTTGATGTCAAAGAAAATGAGCTTTTGGACTGTCTAGCAAAAGTAAAAAAGAGTCCGAAAAAATATTTTAAAATAAAGTTTGGCGTGAAAGAATCGAAAACTTGCAATTCTGACACCGGATTCGTATTCAGCATAGCTGATTTACTGAATAAACTGCTCTTTTGATTTTAAAAGTGATCGATACATTTCAAATTCTCTCCGAGACAAAAAGGATTCAAATTTCAAAAAGTTCTACATAGGGTTGGGTAATTCTCCGGAGAAATACTTTCCGGGTAATTACCCGGGTAATTACCCGGATAATTACCCGGGTAATTACCGGTAATTACCCGAAAAGCGGAGAAATACTATTTGCTGATACCTAAACCATCTGGATGGTACCCAAACTATCTGGATGGTACCCAAACCACCGGTATGGTACCCAAATCACCGGGATAGTGCCCAAACCATCTGGATGTTACTCGAAACACCTGGATGGTACGCGAATCTTCTGGATAGTACCTAAACCACCTGGATAATACCTAAACCAAAAAATTTCTGGCTGAGTAGGGTAGGTGGATTGGTTAATAGTTAATCCTAATGAAAAGTGAATGGTTAGTGGCGATTGTGATATTTGTCGACCATTTTTGCCATAAAATTTTTTATGAAGAAAGCAATTACACTTGTAAAATAAAAACATTCAAAAGATATCAGCATAAAAAAAAAGAAGATATCGCAGAAAAATAAAATAATGAAAAAATGCATCAGCTGGGAGTCGAACCTTTGACATTAAAAAGGAGACGAGTAGTGTAAAGGAAAAGCATGGCTCAAGCGGGAAGTGATTCCTGCATTATTAGAAAGTAAACATTGCCTTCCCGGCTACGACTTTGACGCAATTCTAAAGCAAAAACAGAAAATTAGAACGCTTCATACTTTTATAAGAACCAAACTCCAAGTGTTTCTCCATTCTTTTCGCATCTGACTTGTAGCCAGCATTTCAGAACTTGCAAAAACCGACCACTGTTAGATTCCCATTTGCATTTCTTTCTTCAACTCGATTATAGTAATTCCAACACCAGTAAAAGGGCCTGAATTTGGACATCTAAATTTTCCATCTATAATACGAATAGAGCAGCAGAAAAAAACAGTTTTCAGAAAAAAATTTCGAAGGTCAGCTGAAATGAATACTAAAACATAGTATTTCTCCGATTTTCTTTAAACTTTTGAAATACTCAAGTGAAATACTGATACTCAACTTTTTCTTTGAAAAATATTACTCAACTTTATTCATTTGTTAATTAATTATATATACATACAAAACATATTTCACTCTTAGTTCTGCTCACTGAAATTCTTCTAATTTCTGCTTATAATTATGTTTCAGGTTGCCATGTCCAAGCCTCAAACAGGATATCATGAAAGATGGTTTGTTTTCGATTTCAAATATTTTTATTTTTTCAGGTACCCGAGGCGGATATCCACCTGACCAGGTGGTACCCACCACGAGGTTTGGGTTTTTGGTGAGTTCAATCGCAATTTTTGTTGAATGATATCGGAGAATAGTGTTGTTTGTCCTTGGTTGATGTCAATAAAGCTTATTTGTGCTCATTCTTGGTCTTTATCTTATTATAAGACATATTTACTCGGTTAACAGAAAATGTCCGGACATATGTCCGAATGTCGGACATATGTCCGGACATATGCCCGGACATATGTCCGATTTGAAAATGTCCGGACATTTCCACAACTCTAGTAATTACCCATCACTCAACCCTAGTTCTACATTTAAATCCTTTTGTCTCGAAGAGAATTTAAAATTTGTCGATGACTTTTAAAATCAAAGAGCAGTTTATTCAGTAAATCAGCTATGCTGAATACGAATCCGGTGTCAGAATTGCAAGTTTTCGATTCTTTCACGCCAAACTTTATTTTAATATATTTTTTTCGGACTCTTTTTTACTTTTGCTAGACAGTCCAAAAGCTCATTTTCTTTGACATCAACGTACTTTCAGGTGCCATTTTTTCATGCTGATTTTGCATTGAAGTGCGTTTCATGTTTACAATTTCCTGTACTTTTCGTAAAGATGTGAGTTAACAAAACAGCCTAAATTGATTCTTTTGGATTTTTACACATGTATATTTTTCCGAATGCAGGCAAACGACATACCATTAGAAATCCCAGACAAAGGCTCTCTTATAAGTATAAAAGAAAGTGCTACACTAAATGAATTCACAGCTCACCAGCCTAAAGAAAAAACTATGCCTGAACTTGATGAGTCGTGGCGAAAATTAGGTTTTTTGAGGGTGTTGCGCTCATGTTCGGAGGCCTGATTTCGTGATATTCGTGCTTAGCAGGCTCGAAAACCCCCAGGTGAACCGTTGTCATGGTCAGCCTTTTCCGTGTTAAAGCGTTGACACAAATATTTTCGGCGCCACTCGCATTTTTCTGTACAATTTGTTGAAAAATATTTTTGCATATTTTTATCTTGTTATTCTGATTAATCCCTAAGCTGCCCAACAAGATATTTAGAATTAATTGTGTATGGGTATGTAGTAAAAAAGTGTAGTTAAAAAGATCAAAGAATGAATACAATTTTAAAAATAATTATTTGCATACTTTAGTCTTTTTACCTTACTTTTCGCAAAGCAGTTAGTAAAAAAGCTCAGAAATAACTTACGAAATGATGTTGGTACGAAAAGTCAGTTTCGTTTGCAAGACAATTTGATTCTTGCTTTTTCTTGCTATTTTGCAAACAGAACCAAATTTAAAATTTTTTACATAATCTGATCTAAGATTCAATTTGAAAATTAAATTTTCTTAATATATTTTACTAACAGCTAAACTAAATGACACAACCAAATACAATTCAACAGGAAAATAACAAATTTTGCTTTTCTTTCATTTATTAAAGAGCGCATTGTATAAAACAATGCTTGCTGAGCTTAAAAAGCGAAAATCAAGCCAGTGCCCTGCTTTTTTTACTTCGAAACATCGACACCAAATAAAAAGTTGGAAAAACTTTTCATCAACAATTATACAAAATTTTTGTTTTCAATTTTTTATATTGCCAACGTATAATTACTAGTAGCAAAACATCTGCAAAATGTCACAAACAGAATTAGAGATATATAAGCCTAATTAGTTGTAGTAGTTTCTACTACTAGACTACTCAGCAAAATAAATTGCTTTACCAGGGATCTTTGCTAGTATGCTCATCTTGAAACAATTAAGTGGTATTTGGCAGTTTTCAGGAGCCATAGATGCATAAATCTTATGTCTCCCTTTTAAATAATTACATAGTAATAGGTGGAAAGATTTGCAGTAGGATTGCACTCTCCTTCATTAGTCCGCCAGATTACTACAGGATGGACGGAAATTACTCAACAACTTCCAAAAAAAATTGGCTATGTAGCCCTTATTAACCAAACTGCTCGGAATTCTCCAACTTTACCAATGACCGAGTCCAAGAGTCATTAAAAAGTGCAGGCAAGGTAAAAAGACCAGAATGCATGTTTCAAAACAAAAATCTTTGTAAATGAACTGGGCACCATTTCCAAAATTAAAATTGGTAGGTACACTTTTTATTCCAGAAGTGCTAACTTGTCCAAGATGTCAATGTCAAGCAACGTTTGACTCGACCAATTGATAGCTCAAGATTTGGAAAAAAAATTATGCAAACAAAAATAATTGTTGAATATTTTCATAGTAAAAAAAATGTTCCTGCCAATTTGAAATTTGGAAATGCCATTGCGCTAAAGGGGCATGCTTGCCAACGATGGGAATATTTTGAAAGGCGGGTACCAGATAAATTAAAAAAAGAATTATCTTGAAAAAAAATTGTTGGGTACTTTTCCGGCAATATATAATGAGAAACAATCGTACTACCTAATGTTATTGGTGGCTCGGTGCCAAAGCGCTGACATACCAGGTTGTTAGGAAAGTCCTGTCACGACATTCATTCGCGGCAAAACTTTCGTATGGACTCCGAAATTTCGCTATTTATAGAAAAACGAGCAAAACAATCGTATAAGTTTCACATTATACGTCAAATGGGTGGGATAAGCGCATCAATGTTTTACTTCATTATATACAAAGTAACCCTAAACCCAAAATTTGACGCTGAATCCGATTCCAGCGTCAAAAGTACTTTCGATCGTTTATTTTTAGAGTTTTTTTTTATCAATTAAAATCTTAAATTATGCTCATTTCTCAAAAAAAAGGCCAAAAGTATTTTTGACGCTGGAATCAGATCCAGCGTCAAATTTCGGGTCTAGGGTTGCTTTGTATATAATAATAGAACATTGATGACTTATGCGGTCCATTTGACGTATAATGTGAAACTCATACGATTGTTTTGCTCGTGTTTCTATAAATAACAAAATTTCGAAATCCATCCGAAAGTTTGGCCGCGAATGAATGTACTGACAGGACTTTCCTAACAATCTGGTACTGTGAAAGTAAAATTCGATTCCGATTTTAAGCAATATTGGGTTGGTCCATAAGTTCGCGGGTGGTTATACACAACTCGCAAGGTTTCTTCATGGGTTTCAAAAGTTTTGACTAATGGAAAACGCTAAAAATTAGCAGATAGGCTGCACATTCAAAATTTGATTTATAAAAACAGAACAAAATTTTTTGATGTGTTTCAAAATAATAATCCAATGAAACTTGTAAACCCACCAAAAAAATTTCCTTCTGTTTTTACAAATAAAATGTTGATTGTGGAACCTATTTGCTAATTTTTAATGTTTTGTATTAGTAAAAACTTATGAAACCCTTGCAGAAACCGTGCGAGATGTGTATAAGCACCTGCAAACTTATGGACCAAGCCAATTTTTCCTTGACTTTAATTTCTTTAAAATCTAAAATCCAGAACTTTGTAGGTTTGATAGTGAATGCTAAAACTACGTATATCCTACAAAAGAATCCCACTTGACATCAACTTTCTCACATTATGTGAGTTCCGTTCCGAATTATTATAATTCGAAAAAGCTCAAGCGCACCCAATCCCCCCTCCAAAGAGTATTTTTCTCAAAGCGACCTATTTTGGGTTCCCTTGATTTTTTTCAAGTTTTCTTTTTTGCAATATGTAGCGCGCTAACTTAGGCCTAGGATAAGGCTTGGGCTTAAGCCTTAGGCTTAGATGAAAAAAGTCTGCTTAGAGAAAAATACTCTTTGCGGGGTGGCTGCACTTGGGTTACTGTTTTATGATTGATTAAATCAAGAAAATCAACAAACCAAGTCTTTGGCAAAAATTCTGCAAAAAAAATTTTTATAAAAGAAAAAAGCGAATACTTTTGCAGAAAAAAATATGAAAAGATTACATTTCCGTCTTTAGAAGGAAGTCGACTGGCAATAAATGTACAATATTTTATCTATGTGAAACACTACCACCCTCTAAAGATTATAAACTAAGCCTTGTTCCTCGTATAGCAAAATTTAGTAAATCAAATAGTTAAGGCGCCAAACTGGATATTTAGTCCATAAGCTTTGTAAGATAGCAATCATGCTGGTTATGGGTAAAAATCCCCCCAGCAAAAATCCCCATCCCCCCCCCCCCAACAAAAATCCCCCCAGCAAAAATCCCCCAGCAAAAGTCCCCCGCAAAAATCCCCCCAACAAAAATCCCCCCAGAATAGAGATTGAAGTTAAATTGACATTTATTCACGGACTCGGACGTAAAATAAGCAAATTATTGTCAATATTATCAATATGTTAGTCAAAATTGGGACCCTAAATACGGTTTGATAATACCAGAATAGCGGTTTTGCTATTCGGAATCCCCGCATCGAGCTAGGAAAATACCTTAACTACCTGAGGGTACCCGAGGCTACCATGTAAGTATCTTAACCGATGATGGCAGCAAACACCAATTTTTCTAACCAAACAGCTACGAAATTCCTATTTTGGTTACTTTAACATAGCAACAACCAAATAATAACAACAAAATAATTCAACTTCCCCAAGAATCGGTTGTAGGGCACCCTAATAGTTGTACTGAAATGGTAGAACTTAGGTAGTGAAATCTGGGTGGTGGTACTTCTATGATGGCAGCAAACACCAATTTTCTAGTACTACCTCGGCAGTGATACTTACCTGGTAACATCCAGTTATCAGGTATCCAGGTGGCGTTAACTAGTTGGTTAGGGTATCTACATAGCAGCTAAGGTCTTTTAGGCATTGCGAGTTAGCTTTAGGTATTGTGAGTAAAACTAATGACTATACTACACCCTCTAGGTGATAAGGTCATTACCTCGTTTGATGCTTCGGTACTGTGGTTTATTTCCGCACTGGGACGTCTTTAATTATTAAACAGTGTTCATGACATGATTTTGGTCAGAATACCGTGGTTTTAAAATACATTTGCCTAAATACATTTGCCACACTTCAATTTATATTCTGGGGGGATTTTTGCTGGGGGGATTTTTACTGGGGGATTTTTGCTGGGGGATTTTTGCGGGGGGGGGGGGTTACCCATAACCATCATGCTTAAAAAAACTGCTATGTATTTTTTCAAATTTAACAGTTTGGCCGATGAACTTTTGGTCGCTTCATTGGTCTCTTTTGCAGTTGTCAACTGCAAAAGCTAGAAATTGTGCAGAATCTTTTATTTTCTTTTAAAATTATTTTACTCTGTAAAATTTCTTGAACCCAAGGCCCTGACCCTACGATTGAAGACCTATTTTTTGGTTCTTTAAAGGGGCATGTTCGTGCGCGATGAAACACAATTTTCGAAAAAAAAAGGCGCGAACCAGGCGTGCCAGAGATTTGAAAAAGATTTAAATTTTGTATATGAATTTTAAATTTCGTCAAACCCAGCAATTGTGTGTGCAGCGAAAGGCATGAGTACTCAACTTAACCACCATCACTCAGCCGGGTTGGGTCCCGAGTTGAAATTGAGCTGAACCTCTTCCGAGTGTCTCGTGCTCTGAGTTTTGGATTCGCTGAGCCTTTGGTTCGGTCGTTGGTTTATGTAACGTAACTGCTTTCTGTTGGTTATCCCTCGATTTCGGTTCAGGTAACCGAAATCGAAAATCTTGTTTACCTGACAGGTCTACAAAAGAGCGAGAAAATTGGAAAGAAAGAACAGAAGATGGAAAGAACAGAAGATACCTAAGACCAGAGCGACAAAGATTAGCTCTTCTTATATACCGTATTTTCAAATTACTCGACACCCTTTACTATTAGGACTTATATATCAAGAAAGAGATTTTTTTGCAAATCTATTTTTTGCATTTTCTTAACTCCCACAACTCTACTCATTTTACTTTTCGAGTCTTGGTTGACCTCCCGAAAATCTCGTGATCGAATTCGAAATTTTCTGATTTTCTGTTCATTGAAAAATAAGTCCACATGTCGAGCAATAATAATTACAAAAAATACGGTGAGCCTAATAATAATCACTAAAAAATTCGGGTCTAAAGTTTTGTTTTTTCTACGTTTGAAACTTCAATCAAACGTTTCAGTACTATAGTAGCAATAATATCAATAATATTATTATCACATTTTTTCTGTTGTGTCTCTTTTTGCATTTGTAAACATTTGCTATATTTAGAAAACTGAAAAAGCTTTTTTAGCGGCAGATAAATAGCTGAAATATCAAAAGGAAACACTTTTTAACGGTTATAAACAACTCAGTTTTTGTTTAGATGTCAGCCGCCGGAGTTGATACTTTAGCTT
Source organism: Ditylenchus dipsaci (assembly GCA_004194705.1). Classification (NCBI taxonomy): domain Eukaryota; kingdom Metazoa; phylum Nematoda; class Chromadorea; order Rhabditida; family Anguinidae; genus Ditylenchus; species Ditylenchus dipsaci. Next base: position 54,275 of record SADC01000311.1, on the reverse strand, counting down.
TAACAGTTTTCCCTGACTGTTGAAAAATAAGCTATCATACAATCAGGTTCCGCATAAAAACAACAGGGCGCCCAACAAAATTTTTAGAAAAAAAACAGGAGAGGGACTAAAAACATTGTGAAACCTGATTATAGGATGTAAAAGACACAAAAAGTGAGAATTAGAATATAGTCAAAACTCGATTTAATAGCCCTCTCTCTGGGCTTTTATTTAGTTGGGTTTGACTAAAAACGACTAAAATAAAACAATGGTTTGAAGGGGCATACCCACGCTAATAAGAGGTGGTGACCAGGGATTCAAAAAAATTTCCTAATTATTGAATTCCCGCGCAACAACTCTTATTAGCGTGGGCATGCCCCTTAAATGGCAATCAGAGTTGGTCACAAAGAGCCGTTAAGTCGAGGCTTGACTATAGTACAGTTTATTTTAAAGCGGATTACTTTTATTTTTAGCCAAACAATTTTCGAGCAACGAAAACGTGTAATTCGAGAGATAAATCCGGTGTCAGAATTTAAATTTGCTAAGCGAAATGTTATTTTAGAAATTATTGAAGGATGGTCTTCTTTTGGCCACAACTTTCTGTTGCACCCCCTTTTCAGGATCACTGAATCTTTTCTGACGTAGAAATCAGAGCGTTATCCGATCCAGCAATTCAAATTCTTAGTAAGGGCGAGCGACTAGTAAAAAAACTCTGTAAAATATGCCAAATTAAACCCCTAGAAATGTGACTTATTCACGGAAAAAGGCATTAAAATCAAAATTTTGATAATCTTTCAGAGAATATTTTTCTCGCAGGATAAAAGCGCTTCTTCTTCCGCGTCGGAAAACATATCACGCTGTGTGCGTATCATTGAAAATCGCTGTGAAATAAACGAGAACATAAACAGAGTGGATTCGCCAGCCTGTCCTCGCCAGCGAGTGGATACACGATAAGCATGAATGAAATAGGGGTCAGAAATCGAGGTAACAAATTTCCTTATACCTGGTTTAAAATTACAAAAAATCGCTTTTAATATTTGAAATATTTAATATTCCAATATTTAATATTCGAAGTTAGCAAAAGTGTAAGTAAAAAAACTAATTTGAAGTAATAAGAAATTCAAAAAGATTATAAATTTTGAAAAAAGACAACAAAAATTTAAGTGCAGACATCAATTCAATGACAAATTTTCTTAAAACTGTTTACTCTCTTTGTAATTCAATTACTTGTTTTTTTTTCAACCCTTGCTCGTTCATCTATTATCCAGAGCATCGCCACAACATCTTCAGCGCCTAAGCAAACAAACACATTTTTTTAAAAGCAAAAACATTATTTTGATGTTTCACTCTAGCAAAAATATAGAGTACATCGAAAAATTGCTACAACAACAACTAAATTATGTTAGGATTGGGCACATTTAAAAGGTTTATAGTCAATTTTTTATGGAAGCACACATAGCACTTCTTAACATTTAATTCACTAAGAATCTTTTTCCATCAAATTTCTATATGAATGAAAAAATAATAGGTGAATAAAAAATAAATAAAAAATAAAATTTTGGCGCTACTAGCGAATAACCTCCACCCCCCCCCCAAGAATCGGTCCTTTTAAAAATTGCTGTAACTACTCTTTTAAACAACAAGTTTAGGACTAGCCCTTAGGCTTGGGGGTAGGCCAGCGAACGGAAGTTGTGACTGATAACTGTGTTACGCACTTTTTTCTGGGTCTGGGACATTAATTCGGGTACTTTTTACTTAAGTAAAAAAGGTGAAAATCGTTGGGGGGGGGGGTATTCGCTACTAGGGTCAAAAAAACTTGGTGTATAACACTTGGTGGTTGTACTGCTAACAGGGTGACCAAGGTGAAATTTAAAAAAAAAACCGAAAAAATCAACCGATGCATATTTTTAAGGGGGCGGGCGCGAATGCATACAGAGCCAAGATTTTAGTACGATTTCAAAGGTCATTTTATAGTTTCGAAAATGAAAACGCCAGAATTTTCAACAGCATGATCTTGTGCAGATTTTCCATGCTAAACACAATAGTAAAAAACATTGAAAAATCACTATTTGATGGCCGTAGTGACCGCGCCGTCCTACGCCGTCCTAATTTTTTCATCGCCGTCTTGCATTTAAACCATATTTTTCATTATGGACCGCTTTTTTTATTTTGCAACATATAATTAGTTTTTATTTTTATACCTAATTTTTAGGCGACCGTCCAAGTTTTCTTTGATTTGTATTTCAAAAAAAAATGAGGCCGTTCTAATTCAACCGACTTTTTTGAAAATTTTTGTGTAAAACAGGACGGCCCGTTTTATCGAAATAAAAAAGAAAGGAAACATGGACGATCGCCTGAAAATAAAGTGTAAAAATGAAAACTGATTGTATGATGTGAATAAAAAAGGTGTCCATAATGTTATAATGTTCATACAGTCAACTCTCGCTATAATATACACTCGCTATAGTATACACTTCAGAAGTTACACTCTCCTTTATTTTACTCTTGCTATAATATACACTTGAGAAAACAACGATTTTGTCCTGACAAGAAAAAAATGGCAGTCAAATATCTGCTGTTTTTTGCGTCAATTTGCTTGGATGAGGCCTTTTATCAGCAGCGCAAAGAAAAGCAAAGTGAACTAATATATTTCTTCCCGGTTAGTCATTGAATTTTTATCATGGATTTAATAAAGTGCCTTATGATTTGCTATTACACTCGATATAATATACATATGCATAGAATTTTGGTTTTTTATTCTCGCTATAATATACACTCGCCATAGTATACTCTCGCTATAATATACACCTAGACCGGTCACGAGGGTATATATTATAGCGAGAGTTGACTGTATTATGAATAATCACACGTAAAAAGGTTGCATTAGTGAAACGTATTTATTACTACACAGTTTTTTGATTTTTTTGAAAGTTTTTATGCAGGAAAGTATCAGAAAATATTTTTTTAGTGCTAGAAATATTTTAGAAACAACTTTAGTTATATGTGTTTATGCTTAAAAGAAAGCTAAGATGGATAGAAATAGCTATAAGTAATCTCTTACACTGAAGCTTTCTGAAAACTCTATTATTGATTTTTCATATATCCACTCAAATGTTAATTTGTTTTTCATAAATTAATTTAATATCTAAATCAGTCCGTAAATTAGTCGGCTTATTTTGACCAGAAATAACTTCTAAAACTATATTAACTTTTTTTATACCACCTTTTCATTTAAAAATAATTTAGCGATATTACATTAGGACTGAAAATCAAGTTCTTTTAAGGCCAAGAACCAAATTTCTTAACAGAGAAAGTTCAGTGAGCCTCAGCTAATTTGCACGCAGCACTAGTAGCACCATCACTATTTTTAGTCTTGCAGCTAGTGGAATATATATTACTTTTTGCATAGCAAGACCAATTTATTAATCATGTAGTCTTGTATAAAGAAAAAGGCATATTTTTTGTATATTAATTTTTGAGCAGACGCTGCTGCACACAATTTTTCCCTAGTAATGTATGTATGAGTGGAAATGGACCAAATATGTAATTACTTTTCTTCTCGTGCCTCCATTAAATTATACTTTGGGCAGAAACGAATGAAAAACTGGCTTTTTGGCTAGTCGAGACAAAAATTTATTATTGGTTATTAAATAGAATTAATCAAAAATTTTAATAAAATAAACGAGGTTTTTCAGGAATATTAGAAGTTTTTTGCTGAGTATAATTTTGTTTTAGCTTTATTATATATTTTAAAATTTAGCAAAAACAGCAAACAAATTCTGGTATTTTCTCATTTTTCAATGGAACAAAGAAAAAAGAGAGGATTTATTGACTCCCACAAACACAACCTAGGTTTTTCTTTGCTCTATGTATATTTTCTCCTATTCCTCCAAATTTTCCCATCAAGCCCACTAGCAGCACTGTTATTAACCAGGGAACAAAGAAAAAGGAGATTTTGTAAAAAGGTCTTTGTCCTATCCTACAATAACATCACCAAAAAAGAGATTTAGGGTTGTCCGCTGGTGGTCGTAGAATTGTTCCCCTTCGGTGGAGCGCAATGGTTAATGTATAGCTAGTGGTTACAGATGGATGGATGTTGAAAAGAGGTAATTGTCGTCTGATTACTAGTCAAAGATCAGTGTGGTAATTTTGTACTAAACGAGGAAAAGGGACCACCATTTGACAACGACAAGCAAGATTAATTACATTGTTTTTGTGAAAAAAAATACTTGCTGAAATTTTATTTGACATTTAGACATATTGTTTATTATCAAGAATTATGAACTTTTAAATTGAATTTTCATCTAGGGATGTGTCAGAAAACATTTTTTTTTAAATCTTTGAAAATTTATTAGAAGACATTAAAACACTATTAATAATCTCATATAAAATGCGCATTTTGCAAGATTGATCGAAAAATTGACTTACGGAATTTTTTTGAAAAAAACCTTTAACAAATTTTTTGTTATAATGATAAAATACTCATGCAGCTAAGAAAAGATAAAAAGTTTAAAGTCATGTTTGAACAAGAAATGTGTTAAGCCTCAAACTACTAAGTGGATCTTTTCAGCCCATGTAAGCTTTTCAATCTTTATTATAAAGCAAGTCATTCATCATTTGAAAGCTTATTTATTGTTCTATACATAGCAATGTGTTTTTTTTCTCGGAAAACATAATTAGTAATTAGTGATAATAATATTAGTGAATCACTCATTCTTGCCGAAATTTCTGAGGAAGTATAAGTCAGAACCGTTTTGTGGATCATATAAGTCTTCTTTTGTGCTACCTACTCGCGACAAAAATAGCAAGTTGCGCCATGGCGAGCAGCTAAAATCAGCTTTTTAAAAGATAACAAGAATTTTACATCGGTATGTAAATACTTTTATAACTTTTTATTATGGGTCAAAAACAAATGTGAATATATCCTCGATAAACTGCCACCCTATTTTTAAAAAAGGGTGGCGGTTTATCGAGGTTTTGCTTTTTTAGAGGGAAATTTTTTATAATTCTGAAAAATGATCGGCAAAATCGGAATCCTCACGATATTTGCGACCAGATTGTCAAAACAGAACTAGCAAAAATATTCAGAAATCGGGGTAAAAAAAGTGCCGGACCGTAGGCGGGAATGAACTTTTCGGGGTGGCGGATTATCGAGGTTTGACTGTAAGTATGTAATCGCAAAATTTTTAGGCGCTTTTAAAATTATATATATATAAAACAGAACTTTTAAAAACTTTCAAGACCTCATTCAAGACCAAATTTCTAAAATCGGCACGGATAATTTTAAGTGAACTTGAAATAGCCATTATAAAATAGATATTTTATATTCCTTTGCTTGAATAAATTTTATGCATGGGAAACTGTATACTTTCCGGTATATTTTCAGTTTGCAACTACAATAGCTGGGCAATAAAACTAACTTTATTCTTTTTATTTTTCCTTTTTCCCAGCGGATGAAAGAAGAGAAGATCAAAGTAGGGCAAAATAAAAAAAGAAATGCTGAAAAAGAGTAGTGAAAGACTGGAATCGAAATGTTATAAAGGTGCGAATGATAACAACTGAGTAGTTATGTGCAATAAGTTTAGGTTTTTTCAGTTTCAAGTCTTTTTCTGACCAATTTTACTGATTCGGTTTCGACAGTCTGGCCGCGAATATCATAAGGATTCCGATTTTGCCGATCGTTTTTAATTTGCCTATATATTTTTCATCACAAAAAGCAAAATATCTCAATAGCGTACACCACTTTGAAAATAAGATGTAGACTATTGGGAGGATTTCCTTTTTTTAGAGAAAATATATATAGGCAAATAAAAAACGATCGGAAAAATCGGAATCCTTACGATATTTGCGGCCAGACTGTCAAAACAGAATCAGCAAAAAAAAATAGAAAATCGAGCTAAAAAAAGTGTCGGACCCTAGGCGGAAACAAACTTTTGGGGTGTACACCAGGGCTGTACCGGATGTCAAAAAATATCGGATCGGATATCGGATATGAAAAAGTGCCGGATATCGGTTATCGGATACCGGATATTTTTAAAAATTTTCTCATAAAACTTTGAAAAATTAATTCGAAAAAAATCTTTAAAATAATATCGTAAAAAGCCTGAGCTCATCTGATTTATCCGAAATTCAGCGATTTTTTCGGATATCGGATACCGGATATCGGATGTCGAAAAGTGCCGGATATCGGATATCCGGTACAGCCCTGGTGTACACTATTGGGAGGTTCGACTGTATTTCAGAAAGTTTCACACAAGATATTATCAAAATCTACGTGAAAACATATCTGGAACATTTTCAAACAGCCAAGATTTGTAAAATATGAAAAGTATTTTTAAATCCTAGAATTATAGTCACTACGAAGTGAGAGTTGAATTGAAAGTCAAATACAGAAAAAAGTTGCAGCCACAGAATATCCGCCGAAGCATGAATAGCAAAACATTGAAGCCACCACTGCAGCGGCGACTCACCGCTGCAGCGTGATCGTTCAGAAAAAACTTTTTATTTGAAAAGGGATATTAAATAATTAGAAAGATGTAGAAGCATACAGTTAAAACTCGACTTAACAAAATTCAAGTGACCGGCCAAGTGACCGCGTTCAACACTTTTTACACCCATTTATTCAAGCTTTTGCCAGTTCTGTCCTGACGGTCCTTATTGGTATAGAAAAGATGTTTCAAGATAGCGGGCAGACATTTTTGAAAAAGAATTGACCAAAATTTTGACTTCTTGTTTGGGTGACCACGGTATGTTAACCACAAGACTCGTGCAATAAGATTCTTGACAACTTTTGCGCTACACGATTAGCACACCAAGATTCACACATTCATGATTGCGTTGTCAGTATTACGACTGTTTGATGAGAGAATGGGAGATTCGATCTGCGAGATTTGCGCCCAAAATTCTTGCTTCATCTTCTTTCTTGATTTGAAGGTTCTTGCCAGTTCTGTTTCACAGGTCTGGTCTAGCATATAAGAATGTAGCGATAATCTTAAGCGCAAATTTTGCAGATAAAATCTTACATTCTCACATCTGACAGTTATGCCCTTCTTGTTAATTTACATTGAACAACCCCCCCCCCCAAGCATAAATATCTGCCCGCCCACTTAAAACATCTTTTCTATACTTATCAGGACCGGAGAAGCTCGACAAATGGTCGACACGCACTTTTAAGAAAACTCGCTAAAAGAAACTTCAACCTAAAGTGAACATAAGTTATGAAAAATTGTAACTGGCGTCACTCGAGATCAAAAATATTATGCATCGCGTGTGATTCTCGTCTGTGAGCCGCGTTTGCAAGTTTCACTGAAGCTTTGGTATGCACATTGCATGTCACAAATCTAGCAAAAATCTTAGGGTGCATTTCTTACAGTTAAAATCTTACAATTTTTCAAATTGTGAGATGAATCAAAGGGCGACATTAAATCGAGGTTTGACTGTGAACAAGTCAAAGCTCAACAATGACTTGATGGAAAAGCTAATTCGCCTGAAACAACAATAACAACTGCACTCAGCAGATAATAGTGATTAAGATTTATGCTTCCTGACTACCTTTGCTATTTTTTTCTTTATCAATGGTATAGTCATGACATCCCAATCAAAATTTCGATTGGTCCTCCTGTTAGGTTCATTAATGTACTAACGGCATCGTTTTAGACAATATGGGACTTTGTATGCCCAGTGAGAATTATTCCTGAAATTTTAGGTCGATCACCTCAGAGTGGGTACCTATGCAGGGTATTGAGATTCTAGTTAGTTGAAACAGCATTTTGGTCTTATAGGGGCATAGTCACCTGTTACAAATTTTGTCCCCGCCATTTCAAAAAAAATTCCGATTCATTGAACTTCTGTACGGAATTTTCAACTTGGTTTCTAACAAAACTATACCTAAAATTGAATTGTAGGCCTTGTTTGTTAGAAACCAAGGTTTTTTTACGATGTTTGAATTTATTAAGATTTTTTATGATTTCTAATTTATTCATAGGAATAGACATTCTCAATAAAATTTGATCTACAGCGAGTAGTAACTTTGCAAATAATTGTACCCTTGGCTTACCTAATATTTCCAAAGTTCAGCTCTTCTAATAGGATAGTTTGAAAAAAAACTCGCTTGGTTGTTATTAGAAGGTTTGCATATGAGCTTATTAGTTGTAAATTTATTTTAGAGCCTAGTTTTGCTCTGTTACTCTAATTTTGATGCTCATTTGCCGTTTCTTAAAAAAACGCCTTTTGAATTTCACATTTTAAATATTGAAAAAACTCTTATTATTTTGCTGCTAGTATATTTACCTTATCCTATTATTGATCTACGATTTTAGCGTATTTATAACCAAAAATTGTGCAATAAGTAGCTATTTAAGATAGGCGAAGCAAAAAATATTTGTTTAGTGGATTGTATATTAGTCAACTAAGAATTTGCTCTACTGCTACTTGCGCATCACTAATCCTCCTGCTGTGTCTAAGTCTTTTGTTTTGAGCTAAAGATGAAAGAAAACTCTGGAAGTAAATAAGCAGAGTCAATCAAAAAGACAAAAAGCAGTAGTTGTAGTATTTTCAACGCATAATTACACTATCGTCATTGATATAAAGAGCTATTTCTCGTCTTTTAATTCGATACTAAATTAAAGTCTTTAAATGCCTTCCACATGTGTCATCATTATTTTTGTCGTCGGTTTATTTTACGTCATTTCCGCAGAACGTGAGTTAGCTTCTTTGTGCACAGTTTGTGAAAGAACCATTTGCTGCTAAAGTTCAGCATTTTGATACTTCTGTGAAATTTGCTTTTTGGTACTTAATTAAGTAAGACTTGGCTTCCCTTTCTAAAAGGTCATTTGAATTCTAGGGGCAAGGAAAACAGTGTCGCGCGGTTCAAATGTATTACATTCAGTGTCGAAATGTGCGGCGCTATCCAACAAATGGGGGTTTCGCCTTGGTCTCCCCTGTTGTTTTTTGATCCATTCTAGGCTTAAGGCTTAGGCAAAGTTAGGCCAGCGTATTTTAGGACGGACTCAAACATATTTCAGACTTAGCTTTGAGTCTGTCTTAACATACACTGGCCTATTTTTTCCTGAGCCTAAGCTTAAAAAATAACAAAAAATACAAAAAAAAAATTTTTCATCGAGGCCTCGAGACTCGAAAAAAGACTTGAAAATCGAAAATTTTCGTTTTTATGAGTCTAAAACCCGAAATCGAAAACTCGACTCGACAACCCGACTACTGATGTTTTTCAATGGGAAAACGCCATCAGATAGCCCTGCAATTTTTGTTTCTTGCAAGGTATCATTTGTTACAGCGTCAATAAAAATTTATCACACAAAAATTAAAAAAAGAAGTAAATTATTGTTCTGATTTAATTCATACTTTTCCTTTTTTGTGTATGGACGAGAAAAGACGAGCACGCGATTCTAAAAAAGGCATAGACGAGGACGAAGACGCAGACGACATTTAAAAAAAAGCAAGGATGAGGACGAGGACGTGGAAGAGTAATTTGAGAAATTCCAGCACTGTGCGTAACAGTATTAATGTGATTTTTAATGTATTAATGTGTACAAAACAATAGATAACAATAGATATTATCACTAAAAAAATTAAACTTTTTTTTATAATTGAACAAAGTAATCATTTTTTCCAAAAAATTATTATTTCGCCAAGAAAATTATCAGCCGATAAAGTATTAACTGCATTTGAGTGACTATAAAATATTGTTTTATTTATTTTTTAATGTCAGTATTTTAAGCTGTTCCCCCTACAAACACTAATGTCACAGAAGCACCTGTCTGTGAAGTGCCTTGTGAAATAGGAGATAACAAATGTGCTTTATTGCAATCGTGTATAAAAGGATGCTGTGGTAATATTTAATTTTTCGGGTGATAGCTCCTTGATGACCTAGAGCTGGAATTAGAGTAAAGCAGGACTTGAATCTCGAAAAATTTCAAAAACAAGCCATTAGCTCAACATTAGTATGTTTCGGAAAACATACGCTATGCTTTACATTTATTGCTCTGTTAGGAGAAAAAATTTAATGGTGAATTTTTAAATAATAATAATAATAATATTTGAGGTCTGAAAAATTAGTGCAAATCTTAATTTGAGACCTGTGGGAATAATGTTTACGATGTGAAATACTTTTCTAACTCTGACTCCAGTTTCAGCTGCAGGTATCTGAGCCAACCATAAGGCAATAAAAGATGACTAGATGTCTTTCTGTATTTTTCGAATATGCCAATCTTTTACAATATTTTTGTTATAAAATATCATGGAGTGGATATTCTGCTTCTTTCCCGCAGCGTTGCAGGATGCTTCTTGTTGAAATACTAAAAGTTCCGTTCTCATAACAATATTATCCATTTTTTACGGCTATTTCTTATATATTCATTAAAAAAGTGTCAAAAAGGATGAAAATTCACAAGCAGTTAAAAATTGAAAATATAAACAATTTGTTAAATATAAGGTATTGTTTACAGGTCCAGCTGTTATCAACAATATCGTAGACCACAAAAAGATGAACCAACACTTCAAACAAATGACACAACCAAACCTTGAAAAATATTTGATTCAGTAAAAAATTTTATAAATTTATTATGCATATTTTTGTTTCAAACATTTTATATTGTAACGATAAAACGCGTAGATAATAAATTAATTATAATAAAGTTGACTCCGCCACTCTATAAAGACACATTATTTACAGCGCCATATTTGTTCAATAAGATTAATCTTAGATCATTTTTAGAGTAGGCGAGTCGAGTACTCAAAATCGAGTAATTTATAGTAATATTCGATATTTTTCGAGTTTCGAGTATCGAGTTGAGTCGAGCACTCGGAAATTTCAAGTTTCGAGTACCAAGTCAACTACTCGAAATTTTTAATTCTTGAGCATAGAATTAAATTACCGAAAATGTGCTCGTGGACCACATTTTTCCTCTTTATGGATTTCCTATACCTTACTAACTTCGAATAACTAAATTTTTATCCAAAATTTCGACTAAAAATTCCACTTGAAATCGAGTAATTTCGAGTACTATTTGAAATTTTTCGAGTATCGAGTCGAAACTCGACCCGAAAATTTCGAGTTTCGAATATCATATCGAGTCGAGTACTCGAAAATATCGAGTACTCGCCCATTCTAGTCACTATCTATCCCAAAAATAAGTGAAAACAATCTTTTATATGTTTTAAAAAAATAGAGCCCACACGGCCCGGTAATCAAATCAGTGTTTTTCGAAATTAGAATTCTATCATTCTTATTAAATAAGTACCGTATTTGCTCTTTTAACCCGCTTTCCCTTGCGTTTAAAATCGTGTTCTTGGCATTGTATTTTTGACCATTGTTCAAAGACTTCTCTCAGATCACTTACCGCCCATTTTGTAGCCAGTGAGATGAGCTAAAATGAGTGGTATCTTGTGTGACAGAAGTAGTTTGTCTGACAGAACTTGTCTGACAACTCGGCGTTGCGATCTCAAAACAAACTTGAGCAGAATAAAAAGTTGTATTAGCATCATCAATATCAGAATTTTTAAATTCTTTAAAAAACGCCCTAAAAATTGAAATGGAAAAGGGAAAAAAACATTGAAAAAAACTTGATTAGTCTTCCATTGCATTTGGATTTTTAGGGCACTTTTTGAAAGAATTTAGAAATACTAATATTGATGTTGTTAGTTCAATTTTCAATTGTGCACAAGTTTGTAAGAGATTGCAACACCGAGTTGTCGACAAAATATGACTCGAAAACCTCATTTTAAAAAACACAAATCCAGGGATAATCCTTTCGTTTCAAGACTATCTCTTTAACAGCTTTCACCCCTCCTTTAAGGAATTTATTTTGCCGGTCGTTTTTCAGAAATTCAAAATTTTTTGTTCTAAAAAAGCAAAAAATCAATGTAGGGACAGTGACAAAAACTCTTGTCCTTAAATAGAGTTTTAAAAAAAGATATGAATTTCAGATCGTAAATCTTGCGATATTTGGGACCAGACTGTCAAAACACAACTGGCGAAAAATTAAAGAAAAATTTTAAAAATTGGGGGAAATTAAAGAAAAATTTTAAAAATTGGGGGAAAAAGTGTTGGACCCAACGTGGTAAAGAACTTCTGTTCTTAAATCAAGTGTCTTTTAAAGGGGCATGCCCACGCTAATAATAGATGGTGCTCGGGAATTCAAAATTTTTTCCTAATCATTGAACTTCTGTACGGATTTTTTAACTTCGTTTCTAACAACACCATACCTAAAATTGATTTCTAGGCTTTATTTTTTTTATTCAACTTTGTTAGAAACAAAGTTAAAAATTCCAATTCAAATTTTGCACATGCCACTGCGCGCAAAACCATGGTCCTTTAAATCAAGAGTGGACTGTACTACAAACAAAATAAAGACGTGTGTTTGGCACCGCTGTTAATCTCCATTCAAATAGTACAGTAGAACCTCGTTATAAAATACACCCTATATAAGATACACCTCGTTACAAGATACACCTGAAGAATATTTGGTTGGTCTGAACTAAATTAAGGCAAACGAACCCTCTATATAAGATACACTCGATATAAGATACACCTAAGCTTGGTCCCTTTCAATAAATTTTCACTCGATATAAGATACAGTCCATAAAAATATATGAAATTTTTGAATTGCCGCCATTTTTAGTGCAAATTTTTCATTTTTTTGTTCCGCAAAAATATTTTCTCTTCATTTTTGTGATTGTTCATATTTTTTGCTACTTTTTTTTGTCTGTTATTTTTCGACTGCTAATTTTTTCTTTCTATTCAGGCTAAAATGGAAACTCCCAGCAAGAAGCCCGCGTCATCTCTCTGCAGCTGAAAAAAGAAGTGATCGAGGCATCAGAAGACAAAAGTTTGGCGGAGCTCAGCAAAATATTCAATCTTCCACGGCCGTCAATTCAAAACATCGTCAGCAACAAAGAAGCAATCCTCATTGCAATCAATGAAGGTGGTGAAGCGAAGCGATCCAAAATGAGAAGAGGAAAGCATGAAGATCTGGAAGAGGCAGTCATCCGCTGGATCAAGTCGGTCAGAAGCCAAAACGTCGCTGTCACGGGCCCTTTGGTCATGGTAAGTTTTCTTATCTTTCAATCTCATCTGATTTCATTTACTTTTTCTTTCGGGAAATAGCATTGAAACTGGCGGAGCATCTCAACATTGAAGGGTTCAAAGCAAGTGAAGGCTGGCTGAAAAAATTCAAGCACCGACATTCAATTACGTTCCGCACCAATCAAGGAGAAGCAGGGGAGATTGATTAGCGCAAATAATCATCAAGTTCTTTCCGCCCAAAATACTGCCGAATCACAGGTCTGTGTTTGAAAATATTCGTTTTAAAATTGTTCTAAACTATTTTCTTTCAGCCATGTGACCAAGGGATCATTGAGAACATGAAGGTGCATTATCGCCGCTTCCTTCTCCGTGAACGCATCTCTGCCATCGACGACGACCGCCAGTACAAGATCAATTTGCTCTATGCCCTCCAATTCCTTCGCCGCTCATGGGACGCAGTTAAGCCAGAAACTTTGAGCCGATGCTTTTGTAAGGCTGGTTTGTGATCAACGATGAGGTAGGATTTTATTTTTGCTTGATACTTGTTGATTGTTGTTGAATGTTTTTTATTTATTTATTATTTATTTCAGCCAGAACTCAACGACGAAGACGAAGAGAACATCTTATATGACATGGACCAACTCTGGGCTCAACTCCAAGCAGACAATGAGGTGGAAGGCGATCTATTGGATTACTTGGCTGTGGACGACCAACTCGAGACTGGCGGAGCACTTTCTTTGGCCGAAATCGCTGAGGATGTCGCAAGCAAGAATGTGGAAATGGCCGAGGTGGAAAGTGACTCAGAATTGGTGGAAAGTGAAGACGAAGAGCCTCCAGTAACTGCCCGAGAGCTCAGCCAAGCATAGAGAATTCTGCAGCGGTATGCCGATACTGTCACCAATCCGCTACTCGCAAACTGTTTGATCAAATGGATGATGCTCTGGCCGAAGAACGTTACAAAAATATAAAACAGAAATCAATTAGAGATTACTTTGCTCCTGACGAATAACTGCCAACATCCTTGTTATTGTCTCGTTTACCAGCATCCTTGATATTGCCTGATATGTTATGATTTTTGAATAAACTCGTTATAAGATACAGGTGGATATTTTAAGGGATGTGAACACTCGTTATAGGATACACCCTCGATATAAGATACACCTCGTTATAAGATACAGCTGGGGTCGGTCCCTGGGTGTATCTTATAACGAGGTTTGACTGTATATAAAGCTAATTTCAAATTCTCATGCCTAGATAACTTATGTTCCCTTGTAAAACTTTTGTAAAATACAATACAAACTCTGTTCTCTGTGTAATAGTAATAGTGAGAGAGATAAGAAGACGTTTTATTTGCATAGAACTGATAAAAATACTAAATAGACACTACAGAACAAATTTCTGAGGTTTATTGCAGGAAAATAGCATTGATAAGTAGTTGTAGACTTTTTTGTTGTCTTCGATTTTTTAGCGTATAAGAGTCAATTCTAAGACAATATCGATTAGAGGTGATTTTAAGTGAGTTTTTATCATTTTTTTGAAAGAACTTTAATCTGCCAGCAAATTTATAAAAAATTCTCTTCCTACCTAAAATGTCTTTTTAAATCTAAATTCGTAAAAATCTCGTAGCAAACTTTTTTTATTTTAACAGTATGACAAGATTAAAATCCTTTTTCGGAATTTTTTTCACGAAAACAAGGTTGAAAATGTAGACTATTTTTTGGGGTTTGTGTAATTTACCTCAACCTACAATCCTCGAAGCTAGTGTCATATAACACGGCTCCATTCAAACTTTTTAATTTTTTCGACTCAGGATGAGCCTCCACTCATCCTGAGACAGATTTTGCACCGTCGTTAACCGTGCGTTCATAACTGTAGAATTTGTCGTACAGTCGAACCTCGATAAGCCGACACCCAATAGACCGAACTCAGGGTGTCGGCTTATCGGGATGTCGTTTTCCTTAAAGTGTCGACTACCTGGCCAAATCAGGTGTTGACAAGGTGTCGGCTTATCGAGGGTGTCGGCAAATCGGGGTGTCGGCTTATCGAGGTTCGACTGTACAATATAAGAGAAATTCTACAGTTAACGACGGGGGCAATATCTGGCTGAGGATGAGTGGGTGTTCATCGTGAGTCAGAAAAAAACATGGGAAATTTTCAACTATTTTTTGTTAAAAGGTAAAAGTCAAAAAAAATTTGAATAAAGGCGTGTTATATAAGCCCTCCATATCCCTAACTAATTTTAACTTAGCCTAGTGATTTTTACTCAGGCTTAGGCTCATGGCGTTACTAACAAAGTCTTTTAAATAACTTTTTTATTCCAAAAAATTTCGGGTTAAGACTCTTTTGAAAAATCGTAAGGGAAGGGGCTAGTAGGCGGAAGTAGCTTTCGATTTTTGTAAAAAAGGAAGACCAAATGCAGTATTCTTAGTTTAAGCCTTTAGCACAGCAAACTATTTTTGCATATTTTTTTGAAATAGTTGATTTATCGAAACTATTTCGAGAATAATACAAAAATGCTCTGAAAAAATACTTGATCTATCTAATAGCGACAACAGACAATAGATCAATCAAACACAACTAATATAAACTTAATTTTTTTCGAGCGCTAAGTTATTTTTCAATTTAGGCAAGAGAATGATGCTGTTTATGGAAGTTTTAAAAATTTAAACAAAAATGTGACCAATTTTTCGTTTCTTTTTCCAATTTTTTGTATTTATGTGTTAGTTGCCAAAGACCTAGTAAACTAATCAATCAGTTGATCAATTCTCTCCCACGTGATCAAAAAATCCATCCCATTAAAAATATGTTGGCATTGAAATGGACCCATTTAGCACTACCAGGTTCAAAAGTTTCGTTGACACAGCCAAAATAAAAAAATTAATTTCTGCTGCAAATTGTCACATTTAGTTGTATTTATAAAATTTATTTGCTGTTAGTTTTGTGTTTTGTTCTAAAGCAAGTAGAGTTTAGAATGTGCAAGGCTCAACAAAAAGTCGTAATTGCGGGCGCAGGGCTAGTAGGTGCTATGAATGCGTGCTTTTTCGCAGCTAAAGGTTGGCAAGTGGAAGTCTATGAAGCTAGAAATGGTAGGTTAAAGTTTTTGAGATATACTGTCAAAAGCAATTTCACGTCTCTCAAGAGAATGGAAAAAATAGGACGTTGAATCGAGCATTGATGTGTCGAGCGTAAATTTAGAGGGTCGTTAATTCGAGCGTTGACTGTACTTTTCCGGACTATTGTACAGGGTGGCCCAAAAAAACTCGGAAAATTTTGAAAAATTTTGCTTTTGAAATTTTTTTGTTTGCAACTTATTCCTATGGTTTTTCTTGAACATCTTTGCGTTTCGTTTCGAAGAGCTCTTAGCTAGCTTATTTACTGTCGTCAAATTTTCTTGGGAAAATCGATGGAGCAAGAAGTTACCTACACATTTTTAAATATTTTCCGAATCTTATTGGGGTACTTGTTTAGTCGCCCCTCCCCTCCTTCCAGATCAATTTTTCACTTTTTATTAGTTTGATTTTTCTGACCCGAAATTTACTTTCATTATAACCTCGAAAACTAAACTCGAGATAAATATTAGGTCCGACTACGTGTCACTAACTCATTTTTAATTTCATTCAAAAACATTATAGAACGACCAGAACACTATTGTCTATACATAGTTAAGAGTTTTGCCTGAAAAGAGGTATGTGGGAAGGGACATCGTATCTGAACTTTAATCTTTTCGATCATCTAATCTTTTCAATCTTTTTTGGAATCTTTGAATCATTTTCAGACCATAGGGTCGAAAATTGGTATTGTGGTTTTAGTCATTTTCAGTAAAAAAAATTTTCGTTAAAATAATCTTCCCAATTCTGAAAACGTGTTTAAAGCACCTTCAGTAGAAATGGCCAAATATTTTATTTCAGACGTTTTTGGGCGAAAGTATTATACTATAGTTAAGCCCCATGCTTTTTAAATTTTTTGAATTATAGACATCAGAAGCATGGCTCATGTCGCAGGCAGAAGTATTAATTTGGCTCTGTCTAGGAGAGGCATGGCCAGTCTCGAAGCTATTGGTCTAAAAGATTATATCGTTCATAAAGGTGGGTGTTGGTGTTGTTGCGAAAGTTTTACAATTTAGAAGTGTTCTATGAAGGTGTGGAAATGCATGCCCGGTTGGTGCATGATATTGATGGAAAAACAATCCATAGACAACCGTATGGGCAACCGGGACAGGTTTGAAATTGTTCAATTAAGATACCTTTTTTCTTCTTCAGTAAAAACTATTGAAAAAAATATTATTTGTAGCGCGAACTTCTAGGTTGTGTCATAGGGTTCAGTTTTTTTCCAAAACGTCTAAATTCTGTATTAAAGGGGCATTCCAGCGCGTTTCATGGGCAATTTAAAATTATTAAAAGGCGGAGGCTAGACATATTCAAACGAGAATTGTTTTTAAATACAAATTTGTCCTTTTCATATATAAAAAACTATGCACCGTATTGGAACCAACTCGGACAACATCAGCACTTTGCCACTGGGCAATCCATGTATTAGACTGACGCAATGTTTTTCATCACTTATATTGCTCTTTACAAAGTATCAAATTTGCATTTAAACATTTTTCCTTTCTCAAATATACCTGGTCCCCCCTCCGCCTTTTGTGAATTTTAAATTGCCCGTGCTATTTGCTGGTGGGCTCCTTTAACACGAGAAAGGCCGATTGTAAGACCTATTGTTTCTAGTGCAAAATTTCATGAAGAGCACGTAATTTATTTTTTTCAAAAACGCCATTCTTGGTGGCGTTTTTAGTAGTTCAAATATTTGAAGAAATCCACTTTAGGTACATTTACTAAATTTATTATAACTTTTATTTTCAGACTCTAACATATAACGTGTTACAGCTTGGAATGACGCTGACATTACGGCCTTCAAAACGGTATATAACATGTCAAATAGAAAAACGCTATTTTATGACTAAAAATCAAAAAAGTAAAAAAAGTGAAAAGTAAAATCCGTCCTTTTAAACAACAAAACCTTTTCATCACTTTTGAAAACGTCGATTTTTTTGCAGTTTTTTTTGGTTTAACTTTTTTCTGTGCTAATACTTAGCCATTTTTCATCGCAGATTCAGATGAAGCAACTAAAATGGCGAAAAATGGTATACTAATGTCAAAAACAGTGCTTAAATTGAAGAAAAATTCGACTTAACAAAAATACACACGACATACAAACATTTGAATTTTCGAAAAATTCAGTGTTTAAGTATTTATTGTCTCGAGCGGAATTCGAAATTTGATAGTGATATTGAAATTTCTAAAGCAGTTTCATAAGCAAATCGATCATGCTGAACACCAATCCGGCGTCAGAGTTGATAGATTTTTTTTCGTGAAAAAAGTTTTTGGTCAAAAAAAACCATTTGATAAAATGTATGTATTTTTGTTAAGTCGAATTTTTCTTCAATTAAAAATAAATTTACAGACGTGTTCTCCATGAAATTCTGCACTAGAAACAACAGGTCTTACAATCGGCCTTTCCCGTGTTGATGATAAATAAATGAATAGTAATCTCATAATCTTATGAGTAATATCATTAATTGTTTTCAGATGGACTTTGACCGTTTATGCGATGTTATGTTCTTACTTTTCGATTCTGGGATCAACGAAACAGAGACGTCCATCGAAATTTGTAAAGTCCACAGAGACATTGCAATGAAAAACAATGCGCACAAAAAAAATTAGATTTTTTTTACAGAACCCAGTATCAAAAAAGAAGGGTGTAACGTGGCAAAAATGATCAATGCATATCTAAAAGCAGCGACTAAATTTAGGAACACCCATACCAGTCAATCGAAACACCCACTCCCGAACTTTTTTTTTATTTTTCTGTCGAGCTTTCACTGTTTTTCTTCTTAATTTTACAATTTCGTTTCAAAACAGTAAGAGCTCCACAAAAAAGCAAAAAACAATTTTGCAAAAAATCAACTTGGGGGACCAAGGCAAATTTTTGGGATGGGTTTTCCGAAATTGATCCGAAATCAGCTATTAATCCATAAATTAATAATTAATGAGAAAATTTTTTTTTGAAAACCACAAAAGCACCAAGGGAAAGTCTGCCAACTTTGAAGAATATTTTCAGCATATTGTCTCAATCAACCGAAGACATTTGAATGAAGCACTGATAGATGAAGCAGAGAAGTATCCAACAGTCAAATTCTTTTTCCAACACAAAATAGTGAAGTTAAAAAGTTCCAATGGAAAACCTGGAAATGGATTGACTATTGAAAAGTAAAATTTTGGCTCAAGATTCAACCGTGTATAAATATTTTTTGTAGCAATTTGAACAATGAGACATTTGAAGTGGAAGCTGATTTATTACTTGCTTGTGATGGAGCTTATTCTGCAATCAGAAAAAGCTTGATGAGCTTTCCTCTCTTTCAATATTCTCAGCAGTATATTGGTTAGTGTTTAAAGTTTAAATTATAGTAGCACGCAGACGGCTAATTTGGATCAACCGGGTCACTCAGTATCCATATTTTCCCCAGATCCGGATTTACGTATCCGGATAGTTTTCTCCGAAAAACTCGAGTATTTAGAAACCTTTGGCTTTGGGACCTGCCCTGATAACTATCTAACAAGAGAGGGACCCTGACTGTGATCTGGGGTTTTTCGATAATTTTTTTTGTGCGCCTATTTCAAATTAAATGTGAGTTTGGCTCTCCATTTCTAAAGCTAACAAAAATTTTAGGATTGACCCGTGGCCCATGGGTCAGCTATGAAAACCCATGATAAGAGTATCGAGGTAAAAATTGTCATCGAAGTTCCCCCAGGTCACAGTCAGGGTCCCCTTAGTTGTAAGTTATATCGAAATGTTTTTTTAAGAGCACGGATATGTGGAGCTAAATGTCAAGCCGACAAAAGATGGGCAGGCAAGTGTATTTTAACGAACTAAACTTTTTTTAAAATCTTAACTTTAGTTTGCTATGGAGCCAAATGTATTCCACTTGTGGCCCCGAGGAGATTTTACCTTGATTGCTTTAGCTAACACAGACAAAACATTTACGGTCACCCTGTTCGCGCCTTTCCAAGTATTTGAAGAGCAGATGGACACTGACGCCAAACTATGGCAATTTTTTACTCACTACTTTCCTGAGATGGCTGAGCTGTTGGGTCGATCTGATCTCATCGCAGCTTTTTACAAGTCTGCTCCAAATCAGCATGAACGAAGAGAAGCTTTACCGTTGGTTTCGATCAAATGTCAACCTCATGCTTTTGAGAATAGAGTGCTGTTAATGGGTTTGTTACTAATTATTCTAACCCGAAAGGTTTACCTATTCTATAGGAGACGCTGCTCATGCTATGGTCCCTTTCTATGGTCAGGGTATGAATGCGGTTGGTTTTGCAGCTTTAGTTTTTATTTATTATAGATAAGTAGTTTTTAGGGTTTGAAGACTGCCTTGTCCTAAGTGAAATTTTGGAAAGATTCAACAATGATATTCGTTAGTTTCTTTAATTCGTTAGCATTTTTAACCCTCCTAGTACAGACTATAACATGTGTATATACTGGCAGAGCATACCCATGTTGTAAGCAACAGTGCTGAGATTTTTTCGATATTCATGCTCTGCGAACAGATATAGACTCTTAAAGTTTAAATTTTTAAAATTTTGCGGTCTTGACACGAAAGCATGAAAATTGCTGTATCTTATCGAACAGTTAAGTTACTTTCACTCAAATTCTTTACCTCATGCTGAAAAGTTAAATTTCGAATCTTTAGTTTCCCAACAACTAATTTTTAAGGTAGACAAAATAAATTCGAATTTTAATAGTAAAAACACTAAAAATGATCAAAATGAACATCGAAATTCGAATTGACTGCGATTTCGCAAAAATGAAATTGAAATTATTAACTAAATAACCAACTAATAACAAAAAAAGCATATTTAAATTATCCAAAGTTTGTTATTTCAATTCAGCTCATTAAATTTAGCCAAAACCTTGGACTACTATTCGAGGACCAGATGTCAGGATGCACACACTATTAACGACTTAGCTATGTACAACTATTTAGAAGTAGCTAGTTTTTCTAGATATTTTTCAATTTTCTAATTAAAATAATAATTAAGCTGAAAGACCTAGTCAATAAGAGCAAATACAAGCTGAGAAAAAAGTTTGATTTGTGGTTGAACAAATTGTTTCCCAACAAATGGATCCCCCTCTACTCCATGGTCACTTTCACTCGAATTCCTTATCACCAAGTGGTTCAGCTCAAGGGTTGGCAAGACTCGGTGATTGACAAGACCTTGTGGATTGCTAGTTTTACTGGACTAACATCTGCTATAGCTACAATTACATTGCTTTACTTGGCCAAATATAAATAGACTTCGAATGTTTTAATGAAAATAATAAAGAGCTTTTGTAAAAAAATGAGTTAGCACTGACAACAACACAAAATAGTTAGACTGACTACAGCCGCCGCTGGTGAAATTAAGTATTAGAATGCAATAGTTAGTGCAGTCTTGTTTAAGATAAGAAATTTGTGATCCTAGTAGAGAAAATGTGCGATAACGATAACAAAGTTGAGTGAGTGGAGTTCGTAGAAATTGAGAGCACACTTGTGAAATATTGATTCATTATTATCATGGATATGAGTCATATACCATTTAATAGCCTTTTTTATGCTGAAGTATGTGGTTTATGCAGTTTCGACTAGCCGAGATGAAAAAGTTAACCCTGCAATCAACTATGCTTCTACAGCCAACCCTGCGATCAACTATGCTTCTACAGCTAACCCTGAAATCAACTATGCTTCTACAGCTAACCTTGCAATCAACTATGCTTCTACAGCTAACCCTGCAATCAACTATACTTCTACAGCTAACCTTGCAATCAACTATGCTTCTACAGCTAACCCTGAAATCAACTATGCTTCTATAGTTAACCCTGCGATCAACTATGCTTTCACAGCTAACCCTGCGATCAACTATGCTTCTAAAGCTAACCCTGAAATCAACTATGCTTTCACAGCTAACCCTGCGATTAACTATGCTTTCACAGCTACACTGCATATAACTATGCTTCTACAGCTAACCTTGCAATTAACTATGCTTCTACAGCTAACCCTGCAATCAACTATGCTTGTAGAGCTAACCCTGAAATCAACTATGCTTTCACAGCTAACCCTGCGATTAACTATGCTTTCACAGCTAACCCTACAATCAACTATGCTTCTACAGCTAACCCTGCAATCAACTATGCTTCTACAGCTAACCTTGCAATCAACTATGCTTTCACAGCTACACTGCAATTAACTATGCTTCTACAGCTAACCCTGCAATCAACTATGCTTGTACAGCTAACCCTGCAATCAACTATGCTTGTAGAGCTAACCCTGAAATCAACTATGCTTTCACAGCTAACCTTGCAATTAACTATGCTTTCACAGCTACACTGCAATAAACTATGCTTCTACAGCTAACCTTGCAATTAACTATGCTTCTACAGCTAACCCTGCAATCAACTATGCTTGTAGAGCTAACCCTGAAATCAACTATGCTTTCACAGCTAACCTTGCAATTAACTATGCTTTCACAGCTACACTGCAATTAACTATGCTTCTACAGCTAACCTTGCAATCAACTATGCTTCTACAGCTAACCTGCAATTAACTATGCTTCTACAGCTAACCCTGAAATCAACTATGCTTCTACAGCTAACCCTGCAATCAACTATGCTTCTACAGCTAACCCTGCAATCAACTATGCTTCTACAGCTAACCCTGAAATCAACTATGCTTCTACAGCTAACCCTGAAATCAACTATGCTTCTACAGCTAACCCTGAAATCAACTATGCTTCTACAGCTAACCCTGAAATCAACTATGCTTCTACAGCTAACCCTGAAATCAACTATGCTTCTACAGATAACCCTGAAATCAACTATGCTTCTACAGCTAACCCTGAAATCAACTATGCTTCTACAGCTACCCTGAAATCAACTATGCTTCTACAGCTAACCCTGAAATCAACTATGCTTCTACTAACCCTGAAATCAACTATGCTTCTACAGCTAACCCTGAAATCAACTATGCTTCTACAGCTAACCCTGAAATCAACTATGCTTCTACAGCTAACCCTGAAATCAACTATGCTTCTACAGCTAACCCTGCAATCAACTATGCTTCTACAGCTAACCCTGAAATCAACTATGCTTCTACAGCTAACCCTGAAATCAACTATGCTTCTACAGCTAACCTGAAATCAACTATGCTTCTACAGCTAACCCTGAAATCAACTATGCTTCTACAGCTAACCCTGAAATCAACTATGCTTCTACAGCTAACCCTGAAATCAACTATGCTTCTACAGCTAACCCTGAAATCAACTATGCTTCTACAGCTAACCCTGAAATCAACTATGCTTCTACAGCTAACCCTGAAATCAACTATGCTTCTACAGCTAACCCTGAAATCAACTATGCTTCTACAGCTAACCTTGAAATCAACTATGCTTCTACAGCTAACCCTGAAATCAACTATGCTTCTACAGCTAACCCTGAAATCAACTATGCTTCTACAGCTAACCCTGAAATCAACTATGCTTCTACAGCTAACCCTGAAATCAACTATGCTTCTACAGCTAACCCTGAAATCAACTATGCTTCTACAGCTAACCCTGAAATCAACTATGCTTCTACAGCTAACCCTGAAATCAACTATGCTTCTACAGCTAACCCTGCAATCAACTATGCTTCTACAGCTAACCCTGAAATCAACTATGCTTCTACAGCTAACCCTGAAATCAACTATGCTTCTACAGCTAACCCTGAAATCAACTATGCTTCTACAGCTAACCCTGCAATCAACTATGCTTCTACAGCTAACCCTGAAATCAACTATGCTTCTACAGCTAACCCTGAAATCAACTATGCTTCTACAGCTAACCTGAATCAACTATGCTTCTACAGCTAACCCTGAAATCAACTATGCTTCTACAGCTAACCCTGAAATCAACTATGCTTCTACAGCTAACCCTGAAATCAACTATGCTTCTACAGCTAACCTGAAATCAACTATGCTTCTACAGCTAACCCTGAAATCAACTATGCTTCTACAGCTAACCCTGCAATCAACTATGCTTCTACAGCTAACCCTGAAATCAACTATGCTTCTACAGCTAACCCTGAAATCAACTATGCTTCTACAGCTAACCCTGAAATCAACTATGCTTCTAAAGCTAACCCTGAAATCAACTATGCTTCTACAGCTAACCCTGAAATCAACTATGCTTCTACAGCTAACCCTGAAATCAACTATGCTTCTACAGCTAACCCTGAAATCAACTATGCTTCTACAGCTAACCCTGAAATCAACTATGCTTCTACAGCTAACCCTGAAATCAACTATGCTTCTACAGCTAACCCTGAAATCGACTATGCTTCTACAGATAACCCTGAAATCAACTATGCTTCTACAGCTAACCCTGAAATCAACTATGCTTCTACAGCTAACCTGAAATCAACTATGCTTCTACAGCTAACCCTGCAATCAACTATGCTTCTACAGCTAACCCTGCAATTAACTATGCTTCTACAGCTAACCCTGAAATCAACTATGCTTCTACAGCTAACCCTGAAATCAACTATGCTTCTACAGCTAACCCTGAAATCAACTATGCTTCTACAGCTAACCCTGAAATCAACTATGCTTCTACAGCTAACCCTGAAATCAACTATGCTTCTACAGCTAACCCTGAAATCGACTATGCTTCTACAGATAACCCTGAAATCAACTATGCTTCTACAGCTTATGCTTTCACAGCTAACCTTGCAATCAACTATGCTTTTACAACTCACCCTGCAATTAACTATGCTTCTGCAGCTAACCCTGCAACCATACCCTCACGCTCGAAAAAATCGACGCCGTCCTTTCCAAAGTCAGCTCTGGGCAAAATCGGCGCCGGCACCTGTTGAAAATTCGCGCCCGGAGCGGGCGCCTGTGCAGGTATGCCTGCAACCAACTATGCTTTTACAGCTAACCCTGCAATCAACTGTGCTTTTACAGCTAACTTTGAGTTTAGCTACTACATTACAATCAAGCCATTTTTTCATAGTGGCACTGTTTCAACCGATAAAAACAAGTTTTCTACTAAATTTTTTCAAAAATTGGTTTTTTTTAAAGTAACCTAGTCTTAATTATGAAATTGCTGCCATTGATTTCATTAAATTAAAAAAATAAAACAATGGCAGTTATTTCATAATTCATGATAGATTTGCCTTTTTTAGAAGAAAAAATTATGAAATTTAACAAAATACTATTTCCATGACAAATAAAGGTATAATTTAATTATGTTGACTTTTAGAGATTTTAATCGGAGCATAGACTCGAATTTTTACCACCTTTTTACTGAACTGAATTCGATAAAAAACTATTGAAACAAAAATCACGATTCAAGTGAAATTAATTTCAATTTGTATCAGCTTAAAATAGCTAAAAGGTGAGCTTACGACAATAGCCATTGTTCAGGCAAAAATTATGCAGATATACACACACAGCAAGCCATGAAAAAGCAAACCGCAGCATAATACATATCGACAAAATATATTTTATGTTTTTGCTCAACCTGAATTCAATCGATTGATAACAAGTTTTTGTGCCAAATGATTGTATTTAAGAATAGTGTAGCATGAGTCTTAAAATTAGGCTGTTTATGTTTATTTTGCTAAAACTCTCTACTATTACTACTGAACAAAAGAATGAGGTAGGTTTTTTCAGAAAATAGTTTTAGAAATAGGATAATGGGTGAAAACTTTTGTGGTTATTTTTGATTATTTATCATACTAGTTACATTCTTCAAAAAGGCCAACTTTAATTTCTTTGGTTTAGCAAAGTATTCTGGACCTGAGAGACTTTCAAGACACTTCCTCAGATGGAGAGATTCTGAACTACCGAAGTGGTCAGCCCTCTGAAACAGACATTTTGGAGTCCCCGCCCATCTATGAGTCAGATCCGTATGACAAAGAACAGCCAGATAATTTTTCAAAGCAGATATATCTGAGCAATCTAGCTACTCAGCTCATGCGGAAGATAAATTTGGTTCTTCCACAGCTCAATTCCGACCTAAGCGTCCTGAAATTCGTGAAGAAGTCAAACAATTTCTTAAAGAATTCCTCGAAAGACGCAAATCCAAGTTTATTCAAAACCTCAAGAGCAGATAAAATCTATAGAAACGGAAGAGGCAAAAAAGTGTCTGCAAAGGGATGAGCAAGGAGCTCTGGTTTTTGATGTTTGCAAAGATGAAGATTCTCAAGAACAGGATTTAAGTCCTGAAAAGCAACCTGCAAAACAGCCAAAGCCTCCTATTAGTATAGGTGCGAGGACATTTAGCCATTTTTGTACCTTGAATTTTTCAAAACTATTCAAAACTAAATCAAAATCCGTTCTCAAATTATAATTTATAGATTCTACACCAGTGCAGGACGAATTTCTAAACTCCAACGAAGATTTAGAAACTTTCTCAACGCCAACTTTTGAAGAAAGTGTTGAAGCATCTGAACTTTCCACCCAAGATGAACAAGAGCAGGATAGCCTGGCAGAAGAAGCGGAATTATCTTCTCGGTCTCCAGAACAATCCAGTCAATCTGAGGATAGTTCAGTAGTGATAGAGAAGAAGGTTACTAAAAAGAAGAAAAAGGGAAGAAGAAAAAAGCAAAGAAACCGAAAGACGACCTAGGGTCTCTAGCCCAAACTTTAGATTTAGTCAAGCTCCTGAGTTTACAAAACACTATTAAAAGTGTCGAAAAACCTGTAAAAATTTTGCCGATCCCACGAGTAGTAGTACCAGTGTCGGAAGAACCAGAAAATTGCTTGAAACTGTGGTCAGAATGGTCGCCTACCACTGATTGCAGTCAAAAATGCGGGGTTGCGCTCAGCAAAGTTTTAGACGAAAGTGTTTGAGCGCTCCGAAGTGCCCATGCGAGTAGGTTTTTAATATAATTTTAAAGCTTATTTGCTTATTTTAATTTAGCGGAATAACTTTTAAAGCAGAAATCTGCAACTTAGAGCCTTGTAGATCTCCTCAAACTCGATGTTGTGACAATATGACTCCTGTTTTAACTGCGACCGGAGATTATATTTGTGGAAAGGTATACCTTGATTCTATTAGTAAAAAAATTTGACCTTAAGTATAATTCAGTCAGATGGCAATAGTAATCTAATAGTTCAACCTCAAGTTGTGCAAGCAGTACAGCCCAAGTATTAGAGCTTCAGCCAACTAATACCAGCAATATTATAAGTCCTAAATCTGTGGCTGTGGAAGAGCCGCAACTGCAGTTGGAAGAAGCTTGCTGTGCTGATCCTAGAGGAACCTGGTAACAAAATAAAAATTATGTTTTTCAAAAAAATTAAACTTTTCAGGTCTTCCTGGAGAGCCGCCGATCAATGTGGACTTACTTCCAATACCTTTAGGTCTACAATTAAATATTTGAATTTTTTTTAGGCAACAAAGAATGTGGTGGTTTTGGTCGTCAAAACCGAAAACGACTGTGTTTGAGCACACCACACGGATGTCCATGCATGTGAGCATAATTTTTTTTACCAAAATTTCAAATTTTTTTGTCGGTGCTCAAAAGCCAGAATTAAAATTGATGTATCTCAGAAAAATTTATTTAGTGGGAACACAGACGAAGTGGTAGCCTGCAACCTTCGACCATGTCCATTTTCGGCCAAGACTCCATCAAGCTGTGCTCCAGGCTTGACCATCCAGTTCAGAAGTAACAATCCTCTATGTATATCACCAGAGTTTCAAGCAACACAACAGTCTTCTTTCAACACCAATAGAGGCCAGCCAAATCAGCAGCAAAGAAATCAGGTTCAATCAAATCCGCAGAGATTTCAACCCTCTAATGCTAGACAATCTTTTGGTGGACCCAACGTTCAGTTTGATGGTGGGCCAGTGCAAGTTAGAGAAGAATTAAGTGAAGATGAAGAAAACGATCAAGTCGATACCGGTGATGTTATTCAAAAAAACAAATCAGCTAGTCAAGAAGTTATTGAATTAAACAAAACCGACAAAAGAGAAGATATATCATTCGCCGACAATAATTTGTTTGAAGCACCGCTGGATAAACTGGCTGAAAGGATAGAAAACGGAGAACAAAAGCCTAATCCAGACAGTGAATTCAAGTCAGAAGAAAACCTGACATTTCGGTCGATGTTCAATACTCAAACAGAGGTGGTGATCTGCCACAAATAAGGAACAACGACCAGACAGAAGTAAAAGAGAACCAGGGATTGCAAGACACCACCAATGAAAAAAGAGGAAATGATTTATTTAAACAAAATCAATATCGACAAAATTCTTCGAAAAGTAGCAATTTCGAATTATTTTCAATAATAAATTTTATTCTTGGGTGTTTATAAAAAAATTACCATAAATCTTGAAGAAGTTGCCAAAATTTCAAACAAAAATATTTTGGGTCACGTAAAATGATGGCTAGTGACTTGGGAAAATTTTCATGAAAAAATATTTCAGAGAAAAGTCTTTCTAGCAAAAGGTGCGTCAGGCTTTTCAGAAGTCTCTTTTTATGGGATATGCCATTTTGTTTTTATCAAATTATTCTACAGATTAGCTGAAAAGGCATAGTTAATTGCAAGATTAGTTGAAAAGTCACATGTAACTGTAAAGAAAAGGGAAATATATCATCGACTGTTTCGTTTTTTTATTCTGATAAAAAGTTCAAAAATGCCTCAATATCGAACACTATTACTTTTTTTTATAGAAAAATATTTTCAGGCTCCAGTCCCGAACATATAGACCTAAGTTCTACTGACCCACCTAATCTTCCAGATGCATCATCTACCAGCAAACCAGTTGAAAGAGACCCATTGACCCGTTCCAAAAGACAAGTTCAACAACCATCTACCCTACAAACTCCAGCCACAACCCAAAATCAACTTGACTACCAGCGTTTTCTGCAACAGCAAGCTTCAGGTACCAACTCCCTGCTAACCAATCAACCCGCCACTTTAGGCTCTACCATTTCTTACAGCGATTTATTCGGCTATTCCTCCAATGCTGCTAATTCCAACCCCCAACCCAATACCCAACAACTGCTAGCTGGCAATACTTACCTTTTACTTCTCCTATTGCTGGTCAGATATCTCTAGGACCAGGACCCTTGCAAATTCAAGCCAATCTTCCTGGCATTCAGACCCCAACTGCTGCTACTGAAGATCGAACTGGACAGGCGGCTTTAGTTGGCATACATCCTGGGCAGTTGGAATGGCAAGAAGATCAGGCAAGAGCTGCTGCTGGACGGGTAGCAGTAGCTATACCAGCTGTTGCGGCCGCCGCTTCTTCAAGCGGCCTGCAAAGAGCTGGAGTTGATCCTGGAACTACTAGTTCCACCTCAGCTACCCAATCCAGCTCTTTTTTTCTGGGCATCAACAACCAAGGTAGAAGCTTCAACCAACGAAATGGAAGGGTATTAACTATAATTCCTGGGTATCTAGTAGTTCAATCTAGTAGCGCAGATGTGGCAGCTAGATTACTAAGTCAACTAAAACCTAACAGACTAGGATTAGGATCTAAAAGCAGTAGATTGAGTGTAATATATCCGGCGTTGAGACCCCAAGGAACTGCTAATCAGCCGAGTGCAGCAACCGCAGCTACAAATGTGGCTGCCTCAGCAGTGGCCCAGGCACTGGCTAACCAAGTAGCTTTACTGAATGCAGCAAGCACTAATTCTAATGCTGGACCCGCAGCTTTAGAGTTGACCCGACCAGGTACTAGCCAAAGCTCATCGCAGGGCAACCAAGTATTGGTTGGCACGGGGCAGGTAGTCAACAATCAGGATAATGGATTCGGTGGAATCAATCCTATTAGTGTAGGCGGTTTTGCAGGGTTTGATACTGGCGATTCAGGCAATATTCAGCAGGGTCAAGAAGAAGCTCCAGTATATTTTGAAGGTCAAGCTAGAAATTTGGATGAGGAAGAGCCTGTAGTAGAGTATGCCCCGGCAGTGCAAGCATACAGAAAGATTAAAGAACAAGATTTGGATGATAATAATAGTCAAAAAGATGAAACAAACAGAGCAATATTAGCCGAAGATGGCATAGAATTTGGAGAAGAGTTGGTTAGCAAAGATGAATTTGACAGCAAAATTGGCATAAGCAATCAATTTGAAGAAATGAATGCAGACATGGAAGTTATGAAAAAATGTTTGGAGCAGAACAGCCTTTAGAAAAAGAAATAGTGCCAAGTAATCCGAAACCACTAAATTGGATAAAAGAGCAACCAGAAAATGCTGAAGATAGCCCATTTCACGATTCTTATGCGAATATCATCTCCAAAAGATTCAAACGTCAAAATTCTCCAAACCAACAAGGCCTTCTTACTAGTCTTCAACGTCAGCTTCTGCAAAACGGAGCCAACAGCCAAGCTGGATACCAAAACCAGGTCGAGAATTTAACTGAGTTTTACCATAGTTTATTTAATCTGGGTTAATCACTAACTTGTACCAGAGTCGACTTAGTTACAGTTAACTGACCTTTCACATTCAAACCTGAGCTCTATATGTGTTCGAGGGACAACCGAAAAAAAATTATGTGAGCCCCCCCCCCTATTGCCTATTTTTGCGATTTTTTAGACTTAGGTTTAGTCACGAGCGGGCAAGCGTAGGATAAGAGGGACTTAAATACGGGCTTTTACTTATAATTCTATAGCAAAATCGATTTAAATATTCAAGAAAAAAAAAAATTTGCCTAAACCCAAGACTTAAAAATCACGAAAATTAACAACAGGGGGACAAGGCATACTTTTTTCGGGGTTCCCTCGGACACATACAGAGCTCATATATATTGTATATAGCCCAAACCTCTATAAACGGGCCTATCAAAAGACTGAGCCTAAGTGCACGTCTAGTGCACGTGAAGTGGGCGTTCTCGGATTAATTCCAATTTTTGGCGCTACTATAGAATACCCCCCCCCTCCAAAAAATCCGACCTTATAAAATCGCTGTAACTACCCTTGCAAACAACAAGTTTAGGCTTAGCCCTTAGGCTTGGGGTTAGGCCAGCGTACGGAAGTTGTGACTAATGAAGAGTTTGCGCACATTTTCGGGGTCTGGGACATAAATTTGGGTACTTTTTACTTAAGTTTAAAAAGGTCGGATTTTTTGGGTGGGGGGGGGGTATTCTATAGTAGGGTCCAATTTTTCATTTCTTTTAGAGTCTTTTGAGTCCGTTTAAGGACAGCCCTTCATAGAGGCTTGACTGTATCAAAACAAAAATACCTTTGCTAACGAAAAAACTCTGAACATTTGAATTGCCCCAAACCTTGGTTTCTGGACAGCATGCCTGTTAATTAACCACATGCTATTTTCTCATGTAAATTTTTTTATATAAAAAAACTTTTGATGTAATTTTTTTGTAAAAAAAGCTTTATTTTGAAAATTTTATTCAAATTAATTTAGGTCAGACAGCCAAATCCAGTGGCTAATCTACTAGCAATGAGACGTTTACAGCAACAGTATTTGCAAAAGTTACTCAGAGAGAGGTTAACTAGATTGCAACAGCCTCAAAATACAAATAATAACCAGCAAAGTGAAACTTTTGGAGGAACTGCTTTGCAGCAAGGCGAAGCAAACGCACCGCCTGGCTCAGTACCTAATGATGCAGGTTCCATTTATGTCAATCCAGGCTCTATTCAATCACCTGCTCAACCTGCCTTAGGCCCTTCTGAAGGTGCAGGATTTAATTTATCTACTTTCAATATAAGCAATCTGGTTGCTTTATTGGGCTCAGCAAACTTGTCTGGATCAAATTTTAGTGTTTCATCGGACAATTTAGAGTCAGAAAAAAATAATTCTGCTCCGGCATCTTTAACAGACCAAGTTGGCTTGAAAATCACTTCATCATCTGACCAAAGACTTGCTGAAGCTATAGCCCAGTCCAGAGCAAGTGATCAAGCAGTTCCAAGACCTATAACAGAACAGCAACCTAACCAGCAAGACGAAATACCCCCTCTATTGCCCTCTGGTCAGATCCAGACGCCGATAAATACTTTTGCAGGAACTTCGAGAACTCAACCAGGAGTAATGGATGATAGGCAATCAATTAGCAATGTTTATAGTAATTTTGAACAAGTCAATGGCACATCGCTAACTGTGCCCCCTATAAATGCAGCTACACAGAGTGGATCTCAAGTAGCCGGATCGAACCCGGCAGAAAGTGGAAACAGTGTGCCAAATAATACGCTGCAGGCCATCAGACAACAGCAGCAAACGGCTATTTTGGCAGCAATTTTTGCTAGAGCAGCTAGTCTTGGGAATACTGGTGGAGTAGCACCAGTGGAGGCACCTTTACCTAATGGTCCTCTTCAGCCTAAATTCCAGCCCAGAGTGAGTATATAAGATTTTCCGTTGCAAATATTTTTCCTGTCAGTTTAGAATTTTTTCTCTTTTTCTTCCCTCGCTTCTCTGAAGTACGTAAAAATTTTAAAATTGACAACCTATTCTTAACAACTTTTTTTTTAATAATACTGAATGATTTCTAATAATCAGGTCCTCAAATTTCCTCCCTCTATTCAAAATCATTTTCTTGGCATTATGTTTTTGACCTACTTTTAATGACTTTCCTCTACTCCTATGTTTGTAGCCAGTGAGATGAAATGACTTGCGTAAAAAACCATGGCCGTTGACGACAATGGCAATTCAGAGTTTTCGAATTGGCGGGAGAGAGCTGAAAAGGCGAAAAAAAATTTTTCGAAATAAAAAGAGGAGGAAAATCAATATCAAGTAATGGTTCAATGGAAGTCGGCTAAGTTGTCATATCTGGCATTGTCAAGCAACGTTGGGATCAACTAGTAGATTGTTCTACCTTTTGAAAATTTTTAAATGCATAGAAAAAATGATGCGAAAAATATTTTTGAAATATAAGAGGTGTCCCCGCGAATTCAAAATTAACAGCAGTCGACAAAATTTGTCCGAAAACACGATTTTCAGATAAGGGTCTTGATTATTGGAGGCTATCTGGCACAAAAAGTCAAGTTGTGTGTCAGCATCTATATTAATTATTATATCATGTTAAGGTGCACATACCGCCCAAAAAACCTCTATCACCTCTTCTCAAACAGCAGGAGGCTACGCTGTTCCTCCAGGTCTCGTTGGTGTTCCAACCTCGCCATCAGCACAGAAATCTGCTGCTTCTAGCCAAAGTCAAAGTCTATCTCAGCGACTCAAAGCTTTTCTAGCTTCTCAAAAATCTAGTGCGCCTGTTCCTAACCCTATACAAGCCCCTAAACCAGTAGTCCAACCTGCATCCCCGCCTAATCAGCAACCTTTAAACAGTCAAATAGCAGTTCTTCAACAGCAAATAAGGGCTTTGCTGGCTCAACAACAACAACTTAATCGTCAATCCAACACACAGCAGCAACTTCAACGAGTAATCCAGGTACTAAATGCCAATTCAGCATCCATTCAGCCACCCGCTCAATCAGCTGTGTTGACCATCCAACCCCAGATTCAGAGCCAAAACACTCCAGTATCAAACCTCCAAATCCAGAGCTTACAACCCCAAAATGTAAAAGAATCTATTCCTCCAGGCTATGCCATAGTTCAGCAGCCAATCTATGTGATTCAACAACCAGCGGTTAGTCAACCAGTCAGTAATCAGAATGTGGTCAGAGTAAATGCCAACAATTTGCGCCAACAATTGCTCCAGAGTCAGAGACTTCAACAGCTACAAAAAATTCAGGAGCAACAGCAATCTAGAAATTCTCTGCAGTCTATTTATGTAGATAGTGGAGGATCTAGTAGAGATAGCACAAAAAATGTGGGTTCGAACAATTATTATATGAGTGGCATTGGATTTGACTTAAACACTGCCGGGGACAGGACACGTCCGAGTACCAGAGCAAATCAAGGAAATATCGCTCAAAACAGAGGACAAGGAAACAATCTTGTTGAAAACTTTCAACAACGAGTTGAACAGCCCCAAAGACCCATACAAATCCAACAGTCCAGAAAATCCAGTCAATCATATCAGCAAAATAGGGGTAGCTTAATTTCACCATCTCAATCTCAGTTTACAAGACAGCCAAATTGCTGTGTCACTGGCGGCATTTGGGACCTGTGGAGTGGTAAGCATCCCTATTTTAAAAACATGTTTATTTTTTTACAGACTGCTTTTTACAGAGTGGTCAGGATGTGGGACTGGATGTGGGGGTTGTGGTATTAGGAAAAGAACTAGGTTGTGTGCATCCGCAGCTCAAGGATGTCCTTGTTCTAAGTTAGTTTGTCTAGTAAAATAATTGATAATTATTATGCAATTTATTTAGTGAACAAGCGCTGTCTAGCCAAACAGAAATTTGCAATCGAAATCCGTGTTCGTTTCCGGATCAAGCATGTTGTGGGCAACTTAAACCAAAATTATCTGGAAACAATTATGTTTGTGCTTGAGATAGATTTTTACCAGTAAACATATTCGATCAATTAAATTATTTTTGCGCGATAACTCTGCAAGAAACTTGAATAATTTTTAATCTGCGCAGGTTATATTTTTCTAATCCAGAACTTCCGCAACACCAACATCCTTGGGTTTGCTTGATTTTAATTAAACTGAAGTTCAACCTAACTGATTTTAAGTGTATGTTAAATAGAGAGTAGGCTGTGAATAGATTAAAACAGTTTGTGTTTTATTACAGGACCATTGCCACCTGTTTTGAATGGTCCCCCACGAATTCAAACTTTTTTGCCCAATCATTCGACTTCTATACGGATTTTTAAGCTCGGTTTCTAACAAAACAGGGCCTAGAATTTTATTTTAAGTATAGTTTTGTTAGAAACCAAGTTAAAAAATTCGTACGTGAATCCAAAAATAAAGAAAATGATTTAAATTGGCGGGAACAACCGTTGTCGGAGACGGCAATGGCCCTTTAAGGACACTTAATCTTCAAAAAAAAAGATACCCCACCTAAAAAAGCTACTTAAATATACCCCTCCCAAAAATGGACTTTTTAGGAGTGGTCGAAAATAATTTAAATTTTTTTCCATAAGAAGACCGAAAAAGTAATATTAATAGGAACAAAGTAAAGTATTGAGAGTGGAAGGAACAAAAGACGGCAAATTTTGTTAAGGGTATTTCGGCTGTTTATTATGTTTTTCAACTCGGGTCTAAGCAAAAAAAACCCTATATGTGTTTTATGAGCAAGATTACTTCTCGGAATCATGTCTAAGGTAAGTGAGTGCGCGCATCTCTAATTCTCAAGTCCCTGCTCCTTCAACGGGGGATTTGGGGACTTGGAGTTGGAATGCGCGAACCCATATACCTTAGAAGTTACAAGATCGAGAAATAGTGTTCACAACAAATGGTTACGACGTTTTGAATATTGAGCGATCATTTAAAAATTAGTTTTTTCAAATCGACTTTTTGACCATCTTGTTCAAACTGAAAAATTGAAGTTCAATACTAAATCGGACTCTCCATAAAATTCTGCACCAGAATGATCCGGTCTCACCATTCGGCATTTCAATGTTTGAACAGATTTTCAGACTTTTCTAAAAAAATAATTTTTGGGAGGATTGTATCATAGTAGGTCCGATGGGATCAGGGTATATCACAGTAATGCGAAAAAATCTTTGTTTTGATAGCATCTTTTGACGAAAAATGACAGAACAGGGGATAGCCGCTTTCCACAAGAGTATTCTCATTGGGAGATTCAAACATACGGTAGACTCAAACAAAATCCATTCAACAAATATGAGATTCAAATAACGTCGTTTTCAAACAAAGGGAGATTCGTGATCCCTTTATTCGTGATTTTTGTAGACGGGCCACATACTCATTTGAAAAAAAGAGTGTAAAAGCATGGTGAGGGAATGTAGCATCGTGAGTGAATCCTTAACCTGTTTTTGTTCGAATTAAAAAATTTTTTGAAAATTTTCGACTTTTTTAATTTTGCACACGTTAGGTCAAATCTAGGGGTAAAATGGCTGGTATTATTATAAAAATGCTGTCGAAAAATAGGTTTTGTTGACAAAATTTCAAGATTTAGACCAAAATTGGTTTTTTTGAATACTATAGAGTCGTTCTAATAATTTTAGGTGGGTTATTGGCGTGTCTGAATGCAATGTTTATCGGCTGTTTATCTTGTTTACTTCACTGTAGATCTGATCTTGCCGAAAAATCAAACAATGAGATGGTCTAAAGAGGCACGTGAAAAGCTCCCATGCCTCAACCACATATGCTTGGCGCATACAACACATTCATGGGAGGAGTCGATCGCATGGATCAAAATATCAGCAATTACCGTGTGAGCATCAAAAGTAAAAATAGTGGTTTTCCTGCTTCGCCTTCTGCATCAAATCCATAATGCCTGGCGCAACTACGTCGGGTCATTGTAGGAAAGTTAGACTACCTCGGCTTCCAGCGCTACGGGACTATCTCAGATCTCAATACGAATGTGGTGTGTTTTTTCCATATTGGACGTGAATCTGCTGAGCCGTTGTGAAGAGATCCAAGCGTGTTGCAGACTCACCACGACTCGATGGTTTGAATTATTGGATGGGGCCAACCGATTCAAGACCGCACCCTGGAGTTTTCGATGGTAGAACAACGAACATTCGCGAGAAGTGCAACGTTGGTCTCTGTGTGAACTGTTTAAAAGAATTGCAGCTGAGGACCTGAACAAAATTGAGTGATTTAGCTATATTATTATGCGATCAATATTTGATAAATAAAAAAAGTAGTTGAAAAATTGATAAGAATCAGAATGTCAAGCGGAATGTAGTATTCAACAGATTAACACGAGACAGGTTGGCCAAAAACAGGCGAAAAATTAAAAAAATGACATCTTTTTTATAACAATTGGCTCTTCGTTGTCTATTTTTTTCTCAATGCAACCCTTCACCCCTTTAAAAATTTTAAAAACAAATATTGGAAAAGAATTATTGCAATAGGGGAGACTGGTTAGTGGCGGTTTGATTAAATGACAACAGAGCTAAAGACTATATCATGAAAAAATGATCGAAAGAATAATACTGTTTAATAATACTGTTTTGGCTTAACAAATAGTTTTTTTAGTAATTCATTTTTTTGCCATATTAAGAGCTCAGACTATTTATAATTACTCAAAAGAATTAGGCTCATGACTAATGGAAGAAAGGATGCTTAGCAGTAAGATTATTCGGTCTTAATAATTAATTTTTTCATTGTCCGTACTTCATCTTTGATACATCTTAAGGATTAGTGTTGATTATAGCAATACAGTAAAATAAGATTACTTAATCCAGCTCCGAGAATAGTACTCACTAGGATTTTAATCGAATTCTTTGAAAAAAGGAACTCAAATTAAGTTTTGTAAATAAAAATACGTATTTTGGTCGGTATAATAAGTACTGGTATAAATTCAACTAGACTTTACCCAAACCTTTAGTTCTATTAAAAAACCTGCCTCAAGTTACCAAACTATTTTTTGTCTTAAACTTTAAAGACCAGACTTGTTTTACAACATTGAGAAGTTTGCAAATTCAAACGCGTGCTGGACACTTTTTCACTATTTGAAATTTGTTTGGAATAGCTTTATAATATTTTGAATTTCGCTAAGAATTTCAACCCTATGAAATTAACGCATATTAATTAAGACAATTATTACCTACGTCAATATTTGGTATTCACCTGGGCGAGATTAAATTTTTGCAGGGAATTTGTTATCTGGTCGTGTCCTGAAATCTCATTTTGTAGGGCAGGAAAAGGTCTTTCTAATAGCATATATATATATATTGACTTATCAAAAATGTCTAAAATTTACCCAATAAAGTGGTTTTAAAAAGTCCGGATAATTATGCATAAACCCAATAAGTGGCCTAGTTTACCCAATAAGTTGGTTTAGTATCTGAGTATTGAGAACTGGCTTTTAGAAAGAAAGAAAAATAAGTTTATTGTAAAATGGAGTGCTCAATCCATTGACTGGAGAATTCAGGTAATTTTGATAATGAGAGTTGGTAAATAATAGAAAAATTTGGGTTTCAGTCATTTTTTCAAGACATTGTTTCTTTCCAAAAGGCCAGTCCTCGACACTCAGATTTTGAAAAGTCATTTTGTGAAGTGGATCTCTTAGCTCTTGAGCTACGCCACAGCACAGTGATTGGATGTTATTTAAGCGTTCAACTTATGGATAAGGTCTTTCTTATGGTATATTGAATTATAAAAAATGTCTGAAATTCATCCAATAAAAAGTGGTTTGAAAAAGGCCGGTAAATTATGCATCAACTCAATATATAAGACAATTTTTTATTTATTTTTTCATTTTATAACAACACACAATTTAAAAAAAAATCTGGACCCGTACCAAATACGATAATTAGTCACTAAATATTTAGTAACTAATAAAAGTGGACCTTCGGTACTAAATAAAATATTTAGCCGACCAATTATTTAGCCGACTAAATATTTAGACTTTAGTTGGCTAAAAGTCTAAATATTTGGTCGTACTAAATACTTACACTACATACAATACACATACAATACACTACATACAATACATTATCCCATGCTTTGTTCGACTTGGACTGAGCTTCAGCTGTACGAGAAGACGGAAAGAGTGCAGAGAATGCATCGGTGACGAGCGCTGACAACTCAGCAGATATATCGGCATTGAATCGGTTTTTTTCCATGGTTGAGCTTCTAGATCTAAACGATTGTAAGTTAAGCATGAAGGAAAGGCTATACAGTGCCATATAGTGTCAAAAAGTGATACAAACAGTATGTTTTGAAAACGTCCATTTTCCCGACATTTTTCAAGCAAAATAAAAAAACGATAATGACAGATAGAATGAGCGATAAAAGTTGGTATAGGAACGTCAAGATATAGGAACGTCAGGAATAGGAACACCAACTCCGACAAAGCATGATAAAAACGGGCTGGAAGTTAGGACTAAATAAATTTAGCCGGCCGTGGAGCAGTCCACTTTTTTAGTAGGAAAAATTAGTCACTGAACTAAATATTTAGACTTTAGCCCCGAATTTAGTCGTTGATTTGGTATGAAAAGTAGTCACTAATAAAAGTGGCCGACTAAAATTTTGGGCTAAACATATTTGGTACCAAAAGTCTAAATATTTAGTGACTAATAAAAAAAGTGGACTTATATTTGTTACGACTAATTTTTCGAGGATTTAGACTTTAGACTTTAGCCTAAAAGTCTAAATATTTAGTGACTAATTATCGTATTTAGTACGGGTCCTGGAGTGAAAAAGTGTATACGCATTTGCATTTGCCAAATTCCCATTGTCATCAACGAACATGGTCTTATAAATAATTCATCTCACATTTTAGATAAACTCATATTCACTTATGGATCCTGCATTGATACCGCCACCTAAAAACAATTTTCATGATTTTCCTTCTTTGAATTACTCAACTCTATATGACCAATACTGCACCAATGGTGCCACTGTTCCTGGGGAGAAAAATGTGATTGCTGGAATAATGTACATATCAGAATTTTCGATTTTCTCATGTCTTTATATTCCATCTTTAATTGTGATTAGTCGACCCAAACTTTTTCAACATGCTTGCTATAAACTGATGTTTGCCATTGGCATTATTGAAAATTACGTGGGATTTCTTCACACATTTATACCTGGAGTTTTTTCTATTATGGGCACTAATTACTGCGACAACAATCGGCTTTTAATTGTTGCCGGTTATAGTGCTCATGGTAAGGATGCTAAACTCTCTTATACGGCCATGGTCTACAATTGTCCAAAACCATGTTATTCATGCGCTTCAAAGTCGGCGACACAAAGAAAGGCGAAAAAAGAAATAGGTAAGTATTTTTTTATAATTTAACTTTGAGGCTTGTAGGATTAAAGATGCTGACATCAGAGCATGACTTGACCACTCAAGGCAAAAAGTCAAATTTTGGTCAAATTGATTTTTTTAAAAGTGCTTTCCATTATTTTTTGGTTTTTTTGGCTTAAACGCATAAATAACATGGTTTTGAACAATTTTCGGCCATGACCATGTTTTCGGCCACGGCCATGTAAGGAAGTCCAGCGGCTGCGTGTAATTTTTTCATAAAAAATATTTTCAGTGGCTTGGGGATTGTACAGCATTTCAGTTGTGATATTGGCACTTAACCGATGCATAGAGATTCATTCCATTGACTTGGCTGACAGACTGTTTGGTGGTCGAAAAGCGTATTTGTGGATGATATCTCCGTGGATATATTCGGTCCTTATTTTTTCAACAACAATAGACATACCTCCTATTTACAACACTGTATGGTCGGTCTACTTGTTCAGAATTGATTTCCGGGATGAAGCTCCACTGGTAGGTAAAAAATAACTGCTTGACCTTGAAGTTAGGTTAAATCAATAAATTAATTTACTGTTGTTGTTTGTCCTTAACAATTTGCTTGAACTAACTTTTTGGGGTGGTAATCAAGTTTGTTAGCGGAGTTTTTGGATCAATTCTGGAACGTCTACAGGGTGTGTCAAAAAAATTTGACCACTTAAAAAAAGTTGGTGTACGTAACATCTTGCCCGGCCGATTTCCGAATTTCGGGCCCAAACACTCGGAGATTTCCAACTTCACTTAGGCTTAGGCTTAGTGACGCAAAAAGTTAGCAAAGCTTTATTTACTATGAACAGACAATAAATTCGTACAAAATAATAAAAAAGTGAAAATTTTCAATGTGCTCAAATTTTTCTGACACACCCTGTACCGTAGTCGATTCTAGAACACCCACCCCAAGCTGATTTTTTCAAAAATATTTTTATTTTGCTCTTTTGAGTTTTCAATGCCCTTTAAAAGCAAATTGTAAAAGCAAATAAGACTATGAAAAGCAACACAAAAAAATTTCGAGAAAAAAGTCAGATTGGGTGACCTAGTCAATTTGCTGGGGTGGTTGTTCCAGAATCGACTAGGGTGAGTGTTCCAGAATTTAGACGATTTTTTAAATAAAACTATAAAACTAATTCGTGATCTACACAGAGCTGACAAGTAAGATCAAAGAAGTTAACCAACACTTAGTGATTTTTGTGCTGATAAGAGTTAGTTTTGACCAGAGTAAAGTTTTACTCGCGGGTTTTAAGAATAAACTAACCTAGTTTGGCCAGATTTAAGTTTCGAAATGTGTGAACACTACTCTGGTCAAAACTATGTGAAATTATCTGTGAAATTCGAGAGTAGAACTCTATTCAGATTAAAAATTACTCAATTATCGAGTATCCAAAATGCTACTCAACTTGTTCTAGATGAGGGAGCAGGATCACGAGTAACTTTTGATCTACTGAAAAAATGTGCGATTTTCAAAAACCGAACGTTGACAAAGAACCATCTTGAGGGTCTCGTGAAAAACCTCACTTCGAGTCGCATTAAAACAGATAACATTTAAATTTTTAGGTAATAGACTGGGTATGCTCCGCGCACTGTGTTTTCGTCCTTGTAAGTTTACTAATTTGTTACTCTCTTCTGTTATATCGCCTCAAGAAGAATGGTCAAAAGTATCAACTGGACAACGAAAAAACTTCTTAACTGCAAAATCATGTAGCGCTTTCTAAATACTTTGTAAAAAATAATTTTTCAGTTTTCAGGCTATGCTTCAGTCTTTTCTTATTTGTTTTTTCTTGTTCATCACATCTTCTTTGTATGCTGTAGCTGGTTTGATTCGAGTACCCAATCACATGCTCATGTTTGCAACCATCTCGGTGCAGATATGTTCTGGTAAATCAAGCAAAAGTGTTCAAAAAAATATCTTACATTCGTTTAGGCTCAACCTCAAAACCTATTCTCAACCTATTGTCTATTTGGTCATCAACCAAGAAATCAGGAAGGGTGTCAAAAGAATGATCTTTGGAAATAACAGTGTGTTTAGCTCTGTAGCTAATAATACTATAGCTATTGGCAGGAAAAATACGGCGAATTTGAAACAATATGGATAGATAAACAGATAAAAATCTGCCGTTTGTATAAATTGATGTGTTGAATAATTGACTTTAATTACTGCGACAACAATCGGCTTTTAATTTTTGCCGGTTATATTGCTCATGGTAAGGTTGCTTATGCTCTTATACGCCCATGGTCTACGGTTGTCCAAATGTTAAAACGGTCAGTTCTACAACTATACTGCATGATTTCATTTCAGTTTTCAAGACTATTTTAAATAAATGTGTGTAATAAATAAATTCTATGAATGATGTAAGATTTGTTGACTCTGTAAAACTTGTTGACTATAAATCTTCTGTTGACTGTGTGATATTTGTCGACTATGTAAAATTTAATAACTATGTAAAAGTTACTTTTTTATAAACCAGTCAAATTTATACAACATGCTAACAGTCAACCCTCGCTAAAAAAGTCTACTCTCCACGATGCTTATAGCCTTAGACAACTCCAAAGAGTCACCCCTCTTGCCCAGATGTGAAAATAAGCGATTCTGAGCAGCAAATGTAATTTGAATTACTGCCACAAATTACTGCCAGAGCACACTATAAAGCTGCGTTTCCAAATGCTAGTTAGTAATGTTGGGCAAGTTGATTGGCTGGGAATTAGCCAGGACAAAGAGAAATCTTGGAGGAATCGTGTCAATACGCACTCCAGGCACTTCATTCGTCACTGGAGAACAACGAGTATCCACCTTTGCAGGACCTAGAACACGCTCCAGACTTCCTGGACCAGCACAGAGACTGGGTTGATGTAATGTTGGAAGGGCTGAAAGACCCGAATAGATATGAAAAGTTTTGTTATATCTTTTAGTTTTTTAATTCACTTTTAATTTCACAGTTGAAAAAAATTGTTCGCGATACTTTATAAAGACTATGATCTGAAATTTAAAAAAGCTGTAAAAGTTTTTGCATTGTAGTTTAAGTTTCGAGATACATATTATAAGAAAATCGGGCGGTAGCGCACTTCACAAAAATACACCGCCACAAAACGTTAAAAACATTAAATTTCAAAAATTTGCCTTTCCAGTCTTTTCAAAAACTTGCCATTTCACAAATCTGACTTTTCACTAAATGCCATTACGAAAACTTTTCATTTCGAAAACTAAATCTTCAAAAGCTTTTCATCCATCACTTCTATTCTAGTCCCCTTCATCACTATATACAGTAAACTGTTAAATGTGTTTATGCATTTAATGATTGTCTGCATAGAAAAAATTATTTTATTTCGAAACATAGTCAACTTTGGGTTTCATGCTACCGAAATTGCTGTTTTACCTACCTAATCTCAAAAGCTGGAATAGGTACTCTAGAATTACGTGGATATCAACCTGGAGGACCTAAAAAGTAAAAAATCTCTTAAAAATAAAAAAACAAAAGAATTTTTTCTAACCTAAAATCGTGGGCACTTGTTTACCTGGGGGCCCCTTTTTAAGTCAACTATGAATAGTGTTTAGACGTCTTCTAAGTAATTTTTATACGCTAAAAACGATGAAAAAGTTGTTTCCCAACAATTTCCATACTAAAAGGTTGAGGTTTTAAAAAAATGTTGGTTACGATATGTCGACCAATTACCTTGGTCCCCCAAGCTAAATAAACCAAAAAGGGTACCTGGATATCCCTAAAAATACCGAAAAGATGGGATATGAACATAGTTTTGTTAGCTGGTGCTTACCGCATAAAGAAACTCTGGTATGCGTATTGTTTTCATGCATCCAGAGTTTTTTTCGACTGATTTGTGTTTAAGGTATGTGGGTGTGCGCATCTCTAACTCTCAAACTCTCGGAATCATGTCTAAGCTAAGTGCGTGCGCGCATCTCTAACTCTCAACCCCCGTGCGCCCCCTTCGGGGGCGCACGGGGGCTTAGGGGCTTGGAGTTGAGATGCGCACACCCACATACCTTAGAAACAAATCACTCGAAAGTGACTCTGGATGCATGAAAAAGCATGCATACCAGAGTTATTTACCGTATTCTCTCTAATAGAACCACATGTGGTTCTATTTTTCAACCTTCCTTGGGGGTTGTGGTTCTATTAGAGAGTGTGGTTCAAATAGAGAGTGTGGTTCTATTGTTCAACCTTCTGAAGATATTCAAGTATTGCAGCATACACTCATAAATTCTTTATTTACAACTAAACTCGGACTTGCTCTGATTTAGGGGGACGTCCACTTTTCATCATATTTTATATTTATTTTTGTTGATTATGACAGTCATGGTTATATCGATAACCTATAGGAATAGTTTAATGAGTAATTATGTTAATCAAGCGGATTTCGGTCAACATGATCACCATAATCAACTTGATCGACCTGAAAAATATCTGTCCCCCTAAACCAGAACAGGTCCCAAAGCTCA
This sequence comes from Ditylenchus dipsaci, assembly GCA_004194705.1. Lineage (NCBI taxonomy): Eukaryota > Metazoa > Nematoda > Chromadorea > Rhabditida > Anguinidae > Ditylenchus > Ditylenchus dipsaci. The sequence continues at coordinate 9,979 of SADC01000311.1, read as the reverse complement.
TTAAGACTCTAGAGATATATCGTTAAACACATAATTAAACACATTCTCTTGCGCTTCCTCTAGATCGATTACTCGTATCAGCTCAGCCAAATTTTTTTCATCACGCGCGCGCTTCACCTTGCCTCGTCCACTCGGGACCGGCCCAACTTTCTTGAAGCAGTGGATGGCGTCGTCCTCACATCTATCGATGGCATTGGAAACTTCGCACGATTTGAATGACTCAGTAATGAGCTTCTTCAATAGATTTTCCGAGGCTTCGACAATTCATTAGAGGTAGACGGCCATTGGCGCAGCTTGAGAAAGTGTTAAGGGGTGTGGTTCTATTAGAGAGTGTGGTTCTATTAGAGAGTGTGGTTCTATTTCACGACCCCCCTTGAGGGGTGTGGTTCTATTAGAGAGTGTGGTTCAAATAGAGAGTGTGGTTCTATTAGAGAGAATACGGTATGCGGTAGGCCCCAGTATTCAAAACTATGTTCAGGGGGGGGGGTACAATGGAATAGTGCCAGATTTTTTATATTGGCACATTTTTTGCCAACTAAGGCACTTTTATCATAGCAAACACGCATAAACGTGCTCTACAAGATAGTAGTGAAAAAAAAATTGGTCAAAATCCGAGGTAACAAAATTAATAAGGGACTGGTCCAAAATTACAGAAAATCAGTTACAGTTACAGTGTATAAAAGTTTCAAATTATTCACTGAACAGATATTAACTTATTGGTTTTCACTGGTTAAACACATGTTAGCTGAATTTATTCTGTTAAATTGTGAAAGAAAGCTTCGCCTCCGTATTTCCCCAATAGAACCCATTCAGCTGAGTTTTCGTCAATAAGTTTTTCCATTAATCAATTATTGTCTAGCTTTTTATCTCGTCACAGCGTCATCTGAAATTGGTTTAGAGCATGAAAGCTTATCCAATCAAGAGCCTGTTTTACATCGAAAGATACTAACACTAATCAAACCATAGTCTGTAGTTGTCTTTTCAAGCCACTATTTCTTAACATCCAGAAAAATCAATCCACCACAAAACAGGTTTAGCCAAAAAAACATGAGCACAAACAGAAAGCAGATGAGTTTAATGGTCTCGAAGATGAGTTGCACCTCATAAATATTCTTGTGATTGCACAAAAGCAGCAGCAGAAACCTGACAAGCCTTATACACCAATTCAATATGTATCCGCTAGAGAAGCGAAATAATATCTCTTTTCTCCATCTATATGCTAGAAAATTATGGTAAAGACAAAAGGCGAGCAGCAGCAACAAGGAGAATAGAACAAAACAGAATCTATCTTCCGCTCAACAACTTCGAGATTATATCCTTGCAAGCCAAGCAACCACAGATGCTTTTCTCCGCTTAATTTCCTTGTTAGTGAACCTGCCCTTGTTTCAGATACACATTCTCGACCGAAAATAATTAGTCTGCACTTTTATAGTGACTAAATGCTTTGACGTCGAATTTCACTTTTTTAGGATTTTTTATTGATTTTTCAGGAATTCAGCCTGTTGAAATTTTGATATTTTGATGTTTAGATGCGCTGGGACTTTTCTCAGTCTATTGAGAAAAGAATTGATGAAGTATTCAGATGTCTAGGCTACTTCATTGCTACATATCCGTGGACTTGCATAATAATTCCGTAAGTAGTGCATATCTTTGAAAATTTGATAGCTGGAAAACTTTGAGACTTTCATTCTCACAACTAAATACCATCGTAAGAATCGAGTCCGCCGTAGTCGGTTGAAAAAACTAATAAGTAAAAGTGCTCTGTTTGTCTTTTAAAGTTAAGAAGAAGGAAAGAAAATTTTGATACAAAAGTCGGCAGGCGCCTATTGTATCTTATACAGATATTTTTTAAACGGACAATACGTAATATTTGCAACAGACATTACTTAACTGCTGACAGAAAATTCGTGCTTAGCGTGCTCAATTTGCTTACAAATAGCTCTTAGGATTCAAACTTGGCTGTATATTATTAAATCCCTCTCAAGACAAAAAAGATTTTAATTTAGTCCCGATTTCATGATTCCGTCTATGACCCATCTTTTGGCCTCCGAAATAAAAAAGGCGTGACCCCGCCGCAAATACTATGGCCTTCATGAAAATAGGCGGCCGAAAACTTTTTCGGCCGCTCTTTTGAAACGAAAGCTGACATTTTAGGGGAACCCGATGGTGTTATTAAGGGGGGTGGTGGCTTATTAGAGGGGACGGCAATTAGAGTAAATGCAGTAAATAATAATTTGGGAGATTTTATATTTAAACCTGGCCAAAAATCTTTGCTTAGAAGGTTGACCTGAGTCCAATTCTTAAATCAAAGAAGCGATTTGCAAAAACATGAGAAATTTATACTTTAATTCAAGTATTGAATTCATTGGTTAGGGCTAATTGGACAAAATTGAAAAAGCCAATTACTCTATTAGAAATTTAACTTTTAGAGGTTCATAGAGGTTATTAATTATTTATGAATTTAGGTTAATACATATGATGGTCTAAAAGTTGTAGGTTGGTCTATGTCGAGGTCGATGTATATATTTCAATCGTCAATATACCCCAACGATTGACGATTGAAGCCATATCACTATCGTGAAATAGTCACTTTCAGACATCATTTTTTAAAATCTTAAAAATACATATTTTTCTATTGCTTTATCTCTCTCCAAATAGGCACTGTATCTTTCAAAGTATCAACAGCTCTAGCAATAGCTTCGTCTAGATATTCGTTGGCTTGTTCTACAGAGAATGAGGCAATATTCAAGTCTTTGAATGGGTATTCAGAGTTTAGAAGATTGAGGGAATAGTCATCATACTTTCACCAACCCCCTACCTCCCCCTGTTCCTCCCACTACGGCCATGTTTCGCCTCCGAAGTCAAAAAAGCGTGACCCACCTCTCTCCTACCCCCCCCCCCCGTCCCAAATTTTTATGAAAAAATGCTTTTTGGTGAGAGTAATCCAAAAAACTCAAATTTTACCGAAAAAAAATTCAAAACAAATATACTGTTTTCAGAGTTTTACTGTCCCTATTCTTGAGCTGCGGAGTAATCAAATACGAAGAAGTGAACAATGTTAGAGATGATTTTAATAGTGACAACTCACCCAGTCGATATGAGTTTGCAGTTGCGCAAGAATTCTTCCAAGAACTTGGCCGTCCTTTTCATGTTGTAGTGTCGGTGGTATCTGCTGATGGGGGCAATATTCTTAGGCCTGGGTGAGCTTTATCACTATGTTGTAAATTTTAACTAAAAACATCTAATTAGACACATAGATCGAGCTCTGCAGATCGAAAACCATCTGCAATATAACCTGAAAATTGAGCACGAAGGCAGACAATACGCCTATTCTGATTTTTGTGGAGCTCAGTGCGAAACCAGCGACGCAGTTAATGTATTTTTGACCGTGTTCCGAGATGTTAGCTACAATGGAAAATCTAGTGTTAAGCTGACTTTTCCTAGCATAGATGTGTATGGGCACAAAATTTATTTGGCTAATAACATTTTTGATGTGGAGATCAATGAAAAGTTTGTTTTCGTTTAAAGTTTATTACTTTATAAATTGTAAATATTTCTCGTTTCAGATCTAAATTAATTGAAAGCACTAAACTAATAGCTATCAATTTTCATGCAGTATTTCAAAATAGCACTATGGAAGCAGTAATGAAAAAATGGGAACAAGCAGTATATGAGTATTCCCTACAAACTCACAATGACAATTTCATACATTTGCACACAATTTCTGAGGGCTTGGCATCCGAAGAGGTGCGAAAAACATGTAAGTTGCATTTGTTGTCTTATTGACGGGTATAAATAGAGAAATAGAGCGTCACTTATTGATTATTTACAAATAAAATACAATAAAGGTCATCTGAGCGATAAATTAATTACGGACATGAATTTTTCTGTCAATCAAATTAGACCATTAAATTTGCAGTTTGGTTGGTTGAACGAATCCAATAATTGATTTAATTATTGGGTGGTGTTTAATTATGCCTGCTAACTAGTGAAAAATGCCCGCTAATTAGTAAAAAATTGAAAATTAGTTAAAAATGCACGCTAGTTTTTTTAGCAGGCATTTTTCCAAAAATTACCTGGCATTTTTTGTATTTTTCCCGAAATGAGCAGGCAATTTTTGAGAATAATGGAAATGTTAAATATTACTATAAATTATTTGTGACTGTTTCTATTTTAGTGATAGATTTGAAAGTGAATTTTCTAGCCTTTCTTTACAAAACTAACTCTCTTTATTTAAAATGTTTGCTGATTGGTGTAAAACGGTGATCACATACAGAACAAATCACGGTGTTTCCAATATAGGTTTTCGATATAGAATGTTTATTCCAATTTGAAAAAAAACTATTTAAAAAAAAGAGTGAGACCAAGGCTAGTTTTATCGAAACCATCAAGTGACACGAGTTAGAGCCAAAACACTGTGTCTTCTGTTTGATTTTTCGTCGAATGGACTTATGATAACAAATTCACATAAAAATTGAAAACAAAGGTGTCATTAGGTTAGGTTGAGCTCAAGACCTCCAGGAAAAAAGCTTTTACCATGTAAAATACCTATGACAATGTGCAAAAACGTCTAAAATCTAACATGCACCCTTTCGGCCGTTTCGAAATGTAATATTATGATGTTACAATTATTTTCGCAAAGTCAAAAAAAGTTGACTTTATTTATAAAAAGTCATTTTTCAGGCGCTGGATCTCTGCCTCTTATTCTAATCTCTTTTGTGATTATTGTCTTTTTCACAGTAGTAACTTCGCTCAAACAGGATCCAGTCAAAAGCAAGCCTTGGGAAGCCTTTATTGGCGTCCTTTGTCCACTTATCTCAATCGGTGCTTCTTTTGCTCTTTGTTTTGGGTATGCCCTATATATTCACAACTCCTCACAACAACAAAATTAATCATCTTTTCCTAGCTAGGCTTTCCATTCGCCCAATCGTCGCCGGTGTTCCGTTCCTCGTTTTGGCTATAGGAGTAGATGATGTAAGTAAACTATTACTAACAAAAAATATTTATTCGATAGCCCTTCCCCTTATTTGGCGAATTTCCTTTAAAATTGTCGTTGCTCCATTTCTGACATGTTATTTATAGAAAAAAGATTGAGTTAGGGTTTTTGTTGATTGGTACAAAGAAGGAGCAATTGGTGAAAATAGTAAAGAGCTCTATTTTAAGCTTTGATGACCTGTTTTTAGACGACCAGTTTTGATTGAAAGTCACTTCAGGGCAGGTTTTTAGTTTGAAAGTTTACATCACATGGGTTTGAATTACCAGGTTGAGCATCTGCTAGGCTCATCTTTCCCGCAAATGCAGGGTTAGCTTTAGAATGTAGAGTAAGCTATAGAAGCATGGTTAATTGGTAGATTGAATGTAGAGGCACAGTTAATCAATAAGTAGATTAAAAGTAGAAGCATAGTTGAATGCAGGGTCAGCTATAGAAGCATAGTTAATTGGTAGATTATAATAGATGCATAGTAAATTCAGAGTTAGCTATAGAAGCACAGTTAATTAATAAGTAGATCATAAGTAGAAGCATAGTTAAATGCAGAGTTAGCTAGAGAAGCATGGTTAAATGCATGATAGCTGTAGAAGCATAGTTATAGGCAGGGTTAGCTGTAGAAGCATAGTTAAATGCAGGGCTAGCTGTAGGAGCATAGTTAAAAGCAGGGTTAGCTGTAGAAGCATTGTTAAATGCAGGGTTAGCTGTAGAAGCATAGTTAAATGCATAATTGGCTGTAGAAGCATAGTTAAATGCAGGGTTAGCTATAAAAGCATGGTTGATTAGTAGATTATGAGTAGAAGCATAGTTCAATGCAGAGTTAGCTAGAGAAGCATAGTAAAATGCAGAGTTAGCTGTAGAAGCATAGTTAAATGCAGGTTAGCTGTAGAAGCATAGTTAAATGCAAGGTTAGCTATAAAAGCATAGTTAAATGCAGGGTTAGCTGTAAAAGCATAATTGATTGCAGGGTTAGCTGTAAAAGCATAGTTGATTGCAAGGTTAACTATAGAAGCATAGTTAAATGCAGGTTAGGTATAGAAGCAAAGTTAAATGCAGGGCTAGCTGTAGGAGCATAGTTAAAGGCAGGGTTAGCTGTAGAAGCATAGTTAAAGGCAGGGTTAGCTGTAGAAGCATGGTTAAATGCAGGGTTAGCTGTAGAAGCATAGTTAAAGGCAGGGTTAGCTGTAGAAGCATAGTTAAAGGCAGGGTTAGCTGTAGAAGCATTGTTAAATGCAGGGTTAGCTGTAGAAGCATAGTTTGATGCAGAGTTAGCTGTAGAAGCATAGTTAAAGGCAGGGTTAGCTGTAGAAGCATAGTTAAATGCAGGGTTAGCTGTAGAAGCATTGTTAAATGCAGGTTAGCTGTAGAAGCATAGTTAAAGGCAGGGTTAGCTGTAGAAGCATAGTTAAAGGCAGGGTTAGCTGTAGAAGCATAGTTAAATGCATAATTGGCTGTAGAAGCATAGTTAAAGCAGGGTTAGCTGTAGAAACATTGTTAAATGCAGGGTTAGCTGTAGAAGCATATTTTTACGCAGAGTTAGCTGTAGAAGCAAAGTTAAATGCAGGGTTAGCTGTAGAAGCATAGTTAAATGCATAATTGGCTGTAGAAGCATAGTTAAAGGCAGGGTTAGCTGTAGAAGCATAGTTAATTGCAGTGTTAGCTGTGAAAGCATACTTGAATGCAGGGTTAGCTGTAAAAGCATAGTTAATTGCAGGGTTAGCTGTAGAAGCATAGTTAAATGCAGAGTTAGCTGTAGAAGCATAGTTAAATGCAGGGTTAGCTGTAGAAGCATAGTTAAATGCAAGGTTAGCTATAAAAGCATAGTTAAATGCAGGGTTAGCTGTAAAAGCATAGTTGATTGCAGGGTTAGCTGTAAAAGCATAGTTGATTGCAAGGTTACTGTAGAAGCATAGTTAAATGCAGGGTTAGGTATAGAAGCAAAGTTAAATGCAGGGCTAGCTGTAGGGCATAGTTAAAGGCAGGGTTAGCTGTAGAAGCATTGTTAAATGCAGGGTTAGCTGTAGAAGCATAGTTTGATGCAGAGTTAGCTGTAAAAGCATAGTTAAAGGCAGGGTTAGCTGTAGAAGCATAGTTAAAGGCAGGGTTAGCTGTAGAAGCATTGTTAAATGCAGGGTTAGCTGTAGAAGCATAGTTAAAGGCAGGGTTAGCTGTAGAAGCATAGTTAAAGGCAGGGTTGCTGTAGAAGCATTGTTAAATGCAGGGTTAGCTGTAGAAGCATAGTTTGATGCAGAGTTAGCTGTAGAAGCATAGTTAAGGCAGGGTTAGCTGTAGAAGCATAGTTAAAGGCGGGTTAGCTGTAGAAGCATGTTAAATGCAGGGTTAGCTGTAGAAGCATAGTTAAGGCAGGTTAGCTGTAGAAGCATAGTTAAAGGCAGGGTTAGCTGTAGAAGCATTTGTAAATGCAGGGTAGCTGTTAGAAGCATAGTTTGATGCAGAGTTAGCTGTAAAGCATAGTTAAATGCAGGTTAGCTGTAGAAGCATAGTTAAATGCATAATTGGCTGTAGAAGCCATAGTTAAATGCAGGGTTAGCTATAAAAGCATGGTTGATTAGTAGATTATGAGTAGAAGCATAGTTCAATGCAGGAGTTAGCTAGAGAAGCATAGTAAATGCCAGAGTTAGCTGTAGAAGCAAAGTTAAATGCATAATTGCTGTAGAACGATAGTTTAAAGGCAGGGTTAGCTGTAGAGCATAGTTAAATGCAGGTTAGTTTAGAAAAAAGTTAAATGCAGGGTTAGCTGTAGAAGCATAGTTAAATGCAGGGTTAGCTGTAGAAGCATAGTTTGATGCAGAGTTAGCTGTAGAAGCATAGTTAAATGCAGGGTTAGCTATAAAAGCATGGTTGAATTAGTAGATTTGAGTAGAAGCATAGTTTCAATGCAGAGTTAGCTAGAGAAGCATAGTAAATGCCAGAGGTAGCTGTAGAAGCATAGTTAAAAGGCAGGGTTAGCTGTAGAAGCATTGTTAAATGCAGGGTTAGCTGTAGAAGCATAGTTTGATGCAGAGTTAGCTGTAGAAGCATAGTAAATGCAGGGTTAGCTGTAGCAAGCATGTTAAATGCATTAATGCTGTGTAAGAAAAGCATAGTTAAATGCAGGGTTAGCTATAAAGCATGGTTGATTAGTAGATTTATGAGTAGAAGCATAGTTCAATGCAGAGCGTTAGCTAGAGAGCATTAGTTAAAATGCGAGTTAGCTGTAGAAGCCAAGTTAAATGCATAATTGGCTGTAGAAGCATAGTTAAAGGCAGGGTTAGCTGTAGAGCATAGTTAAATGCAGGGTTAGGTATAGAAAAAAAGTTAAATGCAGGGTTAGCTGTAGAAGCATAGTTAAATGCAGGGTTAGCTGTAGAAGCTAGTTAAATGCAAAATTGGCTGTTAGAAGGAGCATAGTTAAATGCAGGGTTAGCTATAAAAGCATGGTTGATTAGTAGATTATGATAGAAGCATAGTTCAATGCAGAGTTAGCTAGAGAAGCATAGTAAAATGCAGAGTTAGCTGTTAGAAGCATAGTTAAATGCAGGAGTCTAGCTGTAAAAGCATAGTTGATTGCAGGGTTAGCTGTAAAGCATAGTTGATGCCAGGGTAGCCTGTAAAGCATAGTTGATTGCAAGTTAACTTATTAAGAAGCATAGTTAAATGCAGGGTTAGGATATAGAAGCAAGTTAAATGCAGGCTAGCTGTAGAAGCATAGTTAAAGGCAGGGCTTAGCTGTAGAAGTTGTTAAAAGCAGGGTTAGCTTGTAGAAGCATAGTTTGTTGCAGGTAGCTGTAGAAGCATAGTTAATGCAGGGTGAGCTGTAGAAGCATAGTTAAATGCATAATTGGCTGTAGAAGCATAGTTAAAGGCAGGGTTAGCTGGTGCATAGTGAATAGTTGAATGCAGGGTCAGCTATAGAAGCATAGTTAAATTGGTAGATTATAATAGATGCATAAGTTAAATTCAGAGTTAGCTATAGAAGCACAGTTACTAATAAGATAGATCTAAGTAGAGCATAGTTAAATGCAGAGTTAGCTAAGAAGCATGGTTAAATGCATGATTAGCTGTAGAAGCATAGTTATAGGCAGGGTTAGCTGTAGAAGCATAGTTAAATGCAGGGCTAGCTGTAAAAGCATAGTTAAAAAGCAGGGTTAGCTGTAGAAGCATGTTAAAATGGCAGGTTAGCTGTAGAAGCATAGTTAAATGCATATTGCTGTAGAAGCATAGTTAAATGCAGGGTTAGCTATAAAAGCATGGTTGATTAGTAGGATTATGGTAGAAGCATAGTTTCAATTGCAGAGTTAGCTTGAGAAGCATAGTAAATGCAGAGTTAGCTGTAGAAGCATAGTAAATGCAGGAGTTAGCTGTAGAAGCATAGTTAAATGCAAGGTTAGCTGTAAAAGCATAGTTTAAATGCAGGGTTAGCTGTAAAAGCATAGTTGAATGCAGGTTAGCTGTAAAAGCATAGTTGAATGCAGGTTAGACTATAGAAGCATAGTTAAATGCAGGGTTAGTGTAGAAGCATAGTTAAATGCAGGCTAGCTGTAGAGAGCATAGTTAAAAGCAGGGTTAGCTTAGAAGCATGCTAAATGCAGGGTTTAGCTGTAGAGCATAGTTTAAAGGCAGGTTAGCTGTAGAAGCATAGTTAAATGCAGGGTGAGCTGTAGAAGCATAGTTAAATGCATAATTGGCTGTAGAAAGCATAGTTAAGGCAGGGTTAGCTGTAGAAACATTAGTTAAATGCAGCGTTAGCTGTAGAAGCATTATTTTAATGCAGGTTAGCTGTAGAAGCCAAAGTTCAATGCAGGGTTAGCTGTAGAAGCCATAGTTAAATGCATAATTGGCTGTAGAAGCATAGTTAAAGGCAGGGTAGCTGTAGAAGCATAGTTAAATGCAGGGTTAGGTATTAGAAGCAAAGTTAAATGCAGGGTTAGCTGTAGAAGCATAGTTAAATGCATAATGGCTGTAAAGCATAGTTAAAGGCAGGGTTAGCTG
>SADC01000310.1:0-129640 GCA_004194705.1 Ditylenchus dipsaci | reverse complement strand
AACTTTTTCATAAGTTGTCTGAATAGTACTGAAGTAGCGGCTGAGCCGCTTCTCATATGCCAGACAAGCGGCTGAGACGCTACTTAAGTACTATTCAGACAACTTATGAAAAATTTTTTTTTACTTGGAAAAATAGCAAAAAGGCCGTAGTACAGATTTAGAACATAGTCTGTTTGTCGAGAAAACGTGGTTGTTTCAAACTTTTATGTTCATTATAGGCTGATAAAAACGTATATCAAACTTTTTTTCAGAACAAAATGGAAAAAAGGTTTAATATACGTTTTTATCAGCCTAACATGAACAAAAACGTTCGAAACAACCACGTTTTCTCGACAAACAGACTATATTCTAAAATCTGTACCACGGCCTTTTGCTATTTTTCCAAGTAAAAAAAAAATCATAAGTTGTCTGAATAGTACTGAAGTAGCGGTTTAGCCGCTTTTCTGACATTGAGTAGCGGCTCAGCCGCTACTTTAGTGCTATTCAGACAACTTATGAATTTTTTTTTTTACTTGGAAAAATAGCAAAAAGCCCGTAGTACAGATTTTAGAATATAGTCTGTTGTCGAGAAAACGTGGTTGTTTCGAACGTTTATGTTCATTTTAGGCTGATAAAAACGTATATTAAACTTTTTTTCAAAACAAAATGGAAAAAAGGTTTAATAAACGTTTTTATCAGCCTAAAATGAACATAAACTGATAAAAACGTATATTAAACTTTTTCAGAGCAAAATGGAAAAAAAGGTTTAATATACGTATCTATACTACGAGTCCTGAAGAAATCATCGAAATTTGTTTCAACGCAAAACTTGTTTCCACACTATATTTTTCACTCTATTGTCTGTGTTATTGAAACCTAACAAACAGGGCCTAGAATTTAGTTATAGGTTTGTTGTGTTAAAACCAAGTGAAAAATCCGTACAGAACTTCAATGATTCGGGAATTATTTTAATTGGCGCGGGACCATTGATTAGTAAGAGACATGGTCCTTTAATTATACAACCTGGTTACCACCTCCTGGGTACCCCCACCTGGGTAACACCTTCAGAGTACCACCTCCCGGTTAATAAAAATAAAAATAAAATACCGTGAAAAGTATACAAAGGATATTACGGATAGTAGTTCATCAATAGCGTGCTGGTTATTTTCTTCTACGCCTGAATAGTCGCTAAGTTCATTAACGTTTCGGCGCACGAGCTCTATATCAGCATCCATCAGATTGCTAAACTTTTACATTAATAGTAAATATCGACTAGAAGGCGCCGGCTGCGCCGATGGCGCATCACACCTCGCTATGCAGTGGATCACTCAGTAGTGGCTTACTCACTACTATGTCTGGATGCACTGAAAGAATTTAAAAAATTCTTTTAATTTTATTTCATTTGTTAATTGGTATGCATTTAGCCAGCTTTCGCAGTGCCCAAATTTAACCACGTGGAGGTAGCATACATTAAATTCGTAAAATTTAGCCGCACCACTCAAGCAGTAGCTTTGTGGTATTTTTTATATCCTTACGGCCATAAGGAAAGCACTTTTGCCCATTTAGGATGCTACTGTATGGCAGCCTCTTCTGGACGTAGGGGGCCAGCCCGTTGACCTTCTCTTCTGGGACTCCGAACCCGCTGGGTATCTTCTGATCATGGGTAACCAAGCCGCCGTTGGCCACTTCTGAACGCAGGTTGCCAAGCCCGAATAAGTGGCCACTTAAACAGGGTTGCCAAGCCCGAACAAATTACAATTTTTAAAATTAGTTTTCTTGATTTCACAAAAATATCAAATATTTAAAAGCAAAAAGTGAAGATCAAATATCTTCGAAGCAAAAAGAAACCAAGTTGAAAAATTGGTTCTTTTTGTTATCGGAATACCGATTCTTACGCATAAATTGTCTTAGCACGACTGAGGTCGGTATTCCCGATAACCAAAAAGAACCGAAAAATTTTAACAGAAGTTCAATGATCAGTGAAAATTTTTTGAATTGGCACGGACCATTGAGCAGGAAGAGACAGGGTCCTTTAAGTGGTGGTTACCGGGGGAAGTACCAAGAGGGGATACTCAGGTGGTGGTATATAGGCGGTATCCAGGTGGTGGTACTCAAGATGTGGTACCTAGTTACCAATCATAGGGTTTATATAAGGATTAGGAAAAAGCTATTTTTAAATCGAGTTTATATTAAATTACTCAATTGACATGGTAAAACCAAGATTGACGAAAATGTCGACGAATTGACCGTCGACGAACTGACCGTCGACTAATTGACCTAGAGCCATTTTTTCTACTTATTATTTTTTTCAAATTAGTTAAATATAGTATGAATAGATCTAAATAAGCAGCCATGTGTTAGAGCGTGAAAAATAACGGGTTATTTCTTTTTTGCGACGTAAATTTTACTTTTTGGGGTAAATTTTTATTTTGATTGAATGTTTTAGATTTAATGTTTTTATTTTTGATTAATTCAGGTAACTTCAGAACGTGAAAATGTAAAATTTACGCATGGCGGATTTTTTTCAGAAGCAAAAGAATAGCCGTGATGGTTCAAAAGCTTACTGCCGCTACTACTATGGAAGTAAAATCTTGATGAGACACTTTTTCTGATTGTCTTTGAATTGAAATTATATATAGAATCCTGCTCAATATTCAATGATATTCTTCCATCATCGAGAGCAGTTCAATCCAAAATTACAAAAAGCCACGGGGGTCAAACGGCCCAGGCGGTCAATTGTCCAGGCGGTCAATTGTCGCGGACCCGCCCTGATATGACAATGATATGACGTGGTGTTAACATGATATCCCCCTGAGGTGATATGAAATTATTATAAATTCACCTCTTATCATCTATGATGTCTAATTTTCTAAAATTGTTTGATATGATATTGATATGACATCATGAACGTTATGTGTGCCTTATACAAGGATGGGAATCGTACTTTTTAAAAAGATTTGTACTTTTTTCGGGACCCCGAATCTTTTTTATTTTTGAAGTTTTACGTAAAACTTTTTCGAGTATTGACCATTGCTAGACCTGAAACAGAAATCTTTGTCTCGCGTAAAAAACTCACAAACTCGCATTTTTTTCGACATTTAATGTATCAAAAGATAGCGCGACGAATAAAGTCTCACGAAAAACTATAAAAAGTCCTTAAAAGTAATTTTTCAGAAATGTCAGACCAAAAGAGTGAAACAACTGGAATTTTCCCGAGTAAAGATAGGGTATTTTGTGTTTTTCATGTAACTTTTGCATAAAACACCTTAAATTTGCATTTTTTGCATACCCCATTGGTAGGAAAATGTAGCAATTTCTTTCTCCACAAGGCCCTGGCTTCTTTTCACTCTTACTTTACAATAAAACACCGCGAAAAATCGAGTCATGTCAAACAAACATAAAAAAATACATGAAAATTTGCACAAAAATCTCATGTACTTTTCAAATTTTTCATGTTTCATGCACGAGTGATAGCTTATTCGAAAGCTCTAACAATGGCTGACGCTCTGAGTAAAAATATTCAGAATAAAGAACTTGAACCAGTCAGGTTTGACACATAAACATGAAGGGAGACAAAAGTGATCGATTTCGAAATTTTTGAATTTCGCGCTTTTTTTCTCTTTTAATGTACAGTCAAACCTCGATAATCCGCCACCCCAAAAAGTTCGTTCCCGCCTAGGGTCCGACACTTTTTTTACCCCGATTTCTGAATATTTTTGTTAGTTCTGTTTGACAGTCTGGTCGTAAATATCGTGAGGATTCCGATTTTACCGATCGTTTTTCAGAGTTTCAAAAAGTTTATCTCTAAAAAAGTAAAACCTCGATAAACCGCCACCCTATTTTGATAAAAGGGTGGCGGTTTATCGAGGTTTTGCTTTTTTATAGGAAAATTGTTTATAATTCTGAAAAACGATCGGCGAAATCGGAATCCTCACGATATTTACGACCAGACTGTCAAAACAGAAATAGCAAAAATATTCAGAAATCGGCGTAAAAAAGTGTCGGACCCTAGGCGGGAACGAACTTTTTGGGGTGGCGGATTATCGAGGTTTGACTGTACTAAAATGGGAATTTTGAACGGACGTGCAGTGTTTTCAAAACTCATCCTCAACTTTTAGCCTCAACTTTTTTAACATCGCCTGTAAATGTCATTTTTTATATCCTTTTGTAAATCTGTTTGATACGTTTTGTTCAGCATTAAAAGTTGAGGATAGGGGTTAGAGAAAAAAATTCAGCCCCGTTTTCCGCCAAAAAAATCGATAAAAAACTGCCTGAAGTTGAAAATTTGCTGAACTCAACCAGTTGAGTTTAGGAATGGGAATTTTACCTTCAGGCAGTTTTTTATCGATTTTTCTGGCGGAAAACGGGGCTGAATTTTTTTCTCTAACCCCTATCCTCAACTTTTAATGCTGAACAAAACGTATCAAACAGATTTACAAAAGGATATAAAAAATGACATTTACATGCGATGTTGAAAAAGTTGAGGCTAAAAGTTGAGGATGAGTTTTGAAAACACTGCGGACGTGTTACGTCGAAATCTTTTTTTTTCGCTTCGAAAATGGCAATAAACACTGGATAAAATGGGGCAATACTTTTTTTTGTCACAGATTCACTTCTTTTTGTCACAGATTCACTTTTTTCTGTCACAGATTTGATTTGTCACAGATTCACTTTTTTCTGTCACAGATTCACTTTTTTTTGTCACAGATTCACTTTTTTTTGTCCCAGATTTCCTCATTTCTGTCCCAGATTTAGCTCAAACCACAGGGGGACCAAGCACTTACAAAATTGGTCAAAAAATTTTCTCTCATAACAGCCTGAAAGTTTTTCTATAACGTTTCTATCATGTTTTAAGCATTTTCGCCAAAAATTTTTTTTCCGCAAAAATTTTTGCCTTGGGGGACCAAGGTAGTCCAAAGTTTTCAGGAACCTGAAATGGGACCTTGGTCCCCAAGGCAAAAATTTTTAATTTTTGGCGAAAATGCTTAAAACATGATAGAAACGTTATAGAAAAACTTTCAGGCTGTTATGAGAGAAAATTTTTTTGACCAATTTTGTAAGTGCTTGGTCCCCCTGTGGTTTGAGCTAAATCTGGGACAGAAATGAGGAAATCTGTGACAAAAAAAAGTGAATCTGTGACAAAAAAAGTGAATCTGTGACAGAAAAAAGTGAATCTGTGACAAATCAAATCTGTGACAGAAAAAAGTGAATCTGTGACAAAAAGAAGTGAATCTGTGACAAAAAAAGTTTTGCCCGATAAAATGGCACTTTTTGACGAAAAATGACCAAATCATACTTTTTTTGGCCAAATGTACTTTTTCCAAAACATTTCATTCCCGCCCCTGGTCTTATATGATTTAATATCATGCTGATATCACGATAATGTGATGATATCAAGTGATATCGGTACTATTGCACTTTGGTGACCCAATGGAAATTTAAGAGTCCGAAAATATTTCACTAGTCCAGCCCGCACTTTAGTAGTCCAACCTGCACTTTAATAGTCCTATGCATTTTAGGGGTCCAATTATTTACACCGTGTATTGGTATTTTGATAGCATATCACACCTTCACTCCTCAAAAATACTTCATTTCTTTTTATCAGATTAAATTCTATTCTTGGAGGGAAACAAGACTGTGGGGAGGGAAAAGGAATAAAGGGGCCACTAATCACACAGGGCCCATAAAAAAAGATGTTGAACATAGTTTTGAATGCTGGGGCCACCGCATAAATAAACTCTGGTATGCATGATTTTTCATGAGTCACTTTCGAGTGATCTGTGTGAGTGGGATTGTGAAAAGTGGGGTTTCTATCCACAAATTTTTAGGTTGTAGTCAAGTTTTCCAGCTAGACGTCTACCTGGAGGGGACTTTGAAATTTTCAACGCCTGACGACTGGATACAAAAACTGATTAGATACACCGACTGGATACAATTTTTTTGCGAAAGTTTTCAAACTATGTTTAAACCACACATTTCAGCCTGTCCTAAGCCTAACGGCTAATTTGCTTGATTATCAAAATACCGGCTGAGGCCGCAATGCTCTACAATATCACAATCGAAAGAGCACACTTAGTTCTAGCCATTACGAAAAATTAACGTGACACATCGACTCCATCTTGAGAAAAGCTAAAAATCAACAAAAAAAAACAGTGTGACAAAAAAAACAGTGTGATTTTTCATGAGTCACCTTCGAGTGATCTGTGTGAGCTAAGCCTAAGTGCGTAAAAATTCGAGAAATCGAAAAAAGTTGAAAAAAATCAACAGGGGGACCAAGGCAAAATTTAACACTGTATCCAGTCAGTTATTGTATCCAGTTGGATGGGTTTGAATGCTGATGGTAGCAGTCATTATATTTTCTTGAGTTCTTGAATCGTATTATAACACAAGTTCTTCACAATATAACACAAGTTCTTCACAAGACAAAAAAGATAAATTTGAAAGTGATTTTGTGGATGAATTGACCGCACGCCAAACATTTTTTCGTAAAAATGACGAAAATGTGATTTTTTAAAAAGAAGTATTGGTCACACTTAAAGGGGCATGCCCGTGCGTTTCAAAAAGTTAAGGCGGGGACCAGCAATTTTTTTTGAATCGTTCTACTTTTCACTCGTTTTGCGTCAAATCTAATATTAATGACCCTATACTACTTTTAAAAACTAGGCAGAAAACTTAAAAAATCTGAATGCGTATGGATGTAAAACTTGATGGAGAAAGAAAAAAAGTGCTGGTCCCCGCCTTTTCTCTGTGTCGGGCACGGGCATGCCCCTTTAAGGGGACACAAAATCGAGTCACCCTGTATTTTCATGTTCACGTAAGAGACAACTTATTTATGTATTTTTGAAACAAACAGTTGATGACATTTTTATAATAAGCAGCTTTTGTGTGAAAATGAACTTTAAAACTTTCAATAATAATTTAAAATATTAAAATAAAGATTTAATATCCATTTTATTATTTTCTTTATAAAGAACACACAAATGCTAAGCCTTTCTCATGCTATATGACTTTTAAAAAGCCAATACCAGTTATTACCAAGAAATCGGTGATGTCTATAACATTTTCAATAACACTAGCATTGTAGTGTCGTGACTGCCACCAAAACTACCCACACCTACTTATTTCGCCTGATTTTAGGCTGTAATTTAAATTTATTTTAAGCTTTTCAAACTGAAACTTACATAAAATATGAATGGTAATAGGAATGGTTGCTATTAATTGCAGGCTGTATGAGAAATGTACCACCAAAAGTGAGAATTTGGCCGCCTTTTTTATTTTTTTGGCCGCCTTTTTTGAATTTCAAATTAAAAAATAGAAATTGGCCGCCTTTTTTTAAAAATTGGCCGCCTTTTTTTCTTGTCAATTCCTGTTTTTCAAATTTTAGCTCTAATTTGATGGTAACTTTGCTCTTAATGATGGCAAAAATGAAAGCCCAAAATCTGGGCTGCATATTGGTATGAAAAAATCGTGAACTTATAGGAAAAAATTAGAAAATGTAATCACAAACACCTAGATGGTTATTTCGGCCTCTATCTCCTAAATGGTTTTTGTGTAATTTTTTGAATTTTACCTTACAAGTTGACACTTTTTTCAAATTAGTGAGTAGCCAAAGTTCTGAGCTTTCGTATTTGCTATTATAGAAAGAGATAGTACCAACTTGTAAAAGCTGTAATTCAAAAAACGTTCAAATTACACAAAAACCATTTAGGGGATAGAGGCCGAAATAGCCCTCTAGGTGTTTTTAATTATATTTTCTAACTTTTTCCTATAAGTTCACCCTTTTTTTATACCAGTACGTAGCCCAGATTCTGCGCTTTCATTTTTGCTATCATAAAGAGCAAAATTACCATCAAATTGAAGCTAAAATTTGAAAAACAGGAATTGACAAGAAAAAAAGGCGGCCAATTTTTAAAAAAAGGCGGCCAATTTCTATTTTTTAATTTGAAATTCAAAAAAGGCGGCCAAAAAAATAAAAAAGGCGGCCAAATTCTCACATTTGGTGGTACATTTCTATTTGAGCCTTAATTGCATAGCTTTGTAATTTAAAATATTAAAAATAATGTCCTTTTTCATACAAGAAAATGAGAAAACTCGATGCAATCAAAAAAAATTCAATCCATTTCAAAACAACTGTTCAAACAATTAAAAAAAACCAAAAAATGAATTTTTAACAAGTTATATGATTAAAAAACGATATCGGGTTTTTAACTGCAGTCAAGTCTATACCTCTCGGTGATCAGGTCTGTTTTCAATTTTACGGGTCTGCTACTAAATTAAATAAGCTTTTTAAACGTATGATCTGAAAAAAGAGAAAGGAATGAAAAATAGCCCATCTTATATAGCATTTGGGCTGAGTAAGTCACACTGTTTTTTTTAGCTTTTCTCAAGATGGAGTCGATGTGTCACGTTAATTTTTTCGTAATCGCTAGAACTAAGTGTGCTCTTTCGATTGTGATATTGTAGAGCATTGCGGCCTCAGCCGGTATTTTGATAATCAAGCAAATTAAGCCTTAAAGTTAGCAGAATTTCGGAACATGGAAAATAAGAAACATGGGGAACTTAAATCTTTATTGTCTTAACAGGAATTTAATAGTTAGTTGTAGGGTTGGGTGATGGGTAATTACCCGGGTATTTACCCGGAGAAATAATTATCGTAGTATTTCTCTTTGAGTATTTGAGTATTTCTCCGGTACTTCTCCAGTATTACCCGGGTAATTACCCTAAAAAAGTATTTTTCCGGAGAATTACCCAACCATAGTTAGTTGTAAATTTTGAATTTTGAGAGCAGTTTTGTGTTTAAGCTAAGTAAAAAATATGTTATTGGGATTCAGACATTGTCCGCTGCAAAATAATTACCTGAGCGCCCTTAATACATCCATAACCATAGTGACCACACTTTTTCAAAAGTGGACGGCGTCCCGTCCGCCGTCCGTGTGTTTTCGGCCGGCCGTGCGACCGGCCAAATTTTTTTACAAAAATCGGCCGGCCGTCCTAATTTTTCATACTTTCCACTGTTAGTCTACCGTCCCGTCCTGATTTCTATTTTTTGCCGGCCGTCCAACGTACTGTTCTATAAAAAAAATTTCGGCCATCCTTTGGCCGGCCGTTAGACGGCCGGTAGTCCAAAACGGCTAGAAGACGGCCTGCATGATGAGGCGACTTTAACAAAAAAATGTATTTTATATGTATGAAAAATTGTAAAATGTATTTGGCGCATTTTTCATTTGTTTGAAAATAGTGTTTAAATGGCTAATATTTTTCAACCCCCCTTCTGGGGGGGGGGGGGTGGCTACTATTAGAGGAAATACGGTATTATAACCGTATGGTACGGCTCGCGGAGAATAGTGTTAGTTGAAATAAAGCCTAAATATTGTTAATTTTTTTCATTTTTCTAATTTTTTACTGATTTTTTGCAAAAAGCAACAAAATAAGACATAAATTTAAAGTTTAGACCAGTAATATCGTCAAAACTCACGTAAAAAGCGCGAGCCGAACCATTCGTTTATGTTTGCGAGCCAAATGGTTCGCGATACAAATGGCTCGTATTGTTTTGGCTCGCGTTCGGCTCGCCTTCAAAAAACAAGTACGCGAGCCAATTGGCTCGCGTACATAAATAAAGGCGAGCCATATGGCTGGAACCCATTTGGCTCGCTAGGACATGCGATTTTAGGTCTTGCGTTTGGCTCGCGCGAGCCAAATGGACAACACTGCTCTTAAGTAATTTTTATATGCTTAAAACGATAAAAAAGCTATTTTCTCAAATTTTTCCACACAAAAAAATGGATTTTTTTTAAAAAATTTCTGACCAAAATTCTACTTTTTGCTTTGGGGGACCAGGCTAAACCATCCCAAAGTGGTACCTAGACACCCCGAAAAAATAGAATTTGAACATAGAATTTGAACGGGCCTATCGCATAAAAAAACTCTGGTATGCATGCTTTTCAATGTGACCAGGGTCGCTTTCAAGTGATTTGTGTCTAAGGTATGTGGGTGTGCGCATCTCAACTCCAAGCCCCCTTCATCGATAAAGAACTATCCGTATACAGTTTCATATTAAGAGAACTTTCGTAACAAGCGTTTCATATGAATACCTAAGAATCTACGGGTACCATTCCATCGAGAGTTGAGTAAAATAATGAATTTATTTAAATTTTAAAAAATCTAATTGTCGCCAGAAAATATTATTCCCGTCCAATCTTCCAGCTCATGAAAAAGTGTCAAGTCAACTGACGTTCGAAAAAATTAGTGCGATGTTAGACGTATTTGTGATGCGATATTGCAATGTTTTCAAAAGAGCGATTAAACAATGAACACTTCTAAAGACAGCCTTGAAAAACATGTTTTGAAATCGCAATCAGAAGCACATGTTCTGGCGTTCATTTTAAAAAATAAAATTAATATAAAGTTGGCCAAAAAATTATTTTCAAGGGTATTCATATAATTTATTTTGATCGAACTTTATCAATGAGTATTTTTGAAAGACTGCGCGAACTTGTGCATAGAAATGACAGAAAAGTGGCTGGAGAAACTGACAAAAAAGCTGCTGCAGACAAAGATGAACCGACTAAAGCTAATGTAAATGCAAGCGTAAGTCTGACATATTAGTTGTATTTTTTCTTATATGTGATTTAGGCAAACAATGCTGTTCACTCTGATACACGCGTCATTCAGCCCGGTCCAGATGCCAGATTAAGTCCAGAACTCGAAAAATTTACGACGAAAAATGCTTTAGAGCTGGCTGGTATCGGTGCAGGCTTGTTTTACAGCTTTTAACTATTTTATTATGCATTAATTTGCCTTTGTTTTAGTTACACTTACTGCACTTATCGTGGCTCGAAAAGCACTGAGACGATAAAATATATACACATATATGTATCAAAAGTTTGTATTTAAAAATTATTTTGGCAGTGTTAGAAATAAACTATATTTTTAGCACCTTTTTATGGCTATTTCAGCATATATTCAAAAAATTGCATTTTATCATTCTTATCATTTTTTCTTCTTAATTTAATTTTCTGAAAAAAATCGAAAAATTCTCAGAGGAACATTTTGTCAGTATAATCAATCATAATTGAAAACCCAATGTGAAATTTCAAATTCCTGCGGAGACAAAATAATATTTAAATTGAGTCTTTTCCCAAAGTTTAAGTAATTTTTGTCTCGACATGAATTCGAGATTTCACATCAAGTTTTCAATTATAAGAGCAGTTACCGTATATTCTTTATTTATTTATCTAATAAACTCCCACTCTCTAATAATCCCCACCCCCTAAAATCGTTTTTTTGGGTCAACATTTTTATTAGACACCAAAACTTAAGGAAACTCTCAAACAAACATAAAATATCCATCTGCATTTAATTTCTCCCTTCTTCTTCTAGTTCGTCTTCTTCGAGCCTATCTTCTTCAAAATCTTCTCGACCGTCCCTTGCCATGTCTTGAGCCCTAATGTCGACGAGCATGTCGAGTCCCTTGGTGCCGATTGATCCTGTTGGCTTAGGTCGACTCTCAAATCAGCCAACCAAAAAATGTTGTGTGTGTAATTGACAGTCAGTTAGCATCAAGAAATTAATTAGGCCGAGATTGGGCTATACTATAGAATCCCCCCCCCCCCAGCTAGCGAAAAATTTACTTTTCCTGAAGGGGAAAGGACCCGTATCATTTTGATTCTCGTGCTCTGAATAGGCACGGAAACACTTTGGTTTCTGAAAAATCGAAAAAAAATTTTTTTCGATTTCCCTTGGTCCCCCAAGGTGAAAAATTTAAGAAAATTCAAAAAAATTTTTTTTTGAATTCCCGCCAAAACATTTTTAAAGGTAATTAGGGCTGTATTGGGAGGGGAAGGGACAAAAGAGGGCCACTAATCCCACAGAGCCCATTAACAAGAAGATGTTGAACATAGTTTTGAATACTGGGGCCTACCGCATAAATAAACTCTGGTATGCATGCTTTTTCATGCATCCAGAGTCACTTTCGAGTGATTTGTATCTAAGGTATGTGGGTGTGCGCATCTCAACTCCAAGCGCCCTTCGCAGGGCGCAGGGGACTTGAGAGTTAGAGATGCGCGCACACACTTACCTTAGACATGATTCCGAGAAGTACTCTTGACCATAAAATGCATATAGAGTCTCTTTTTGCCACGGCCCAGTTGAAAAACATGGTGAGGCAGTCGAAATATTCCAGAATTCACTTTTTTATCATTTTGACATGAAAGTGGCCCCTTTTATTCCCTTCCCCTCCCAATACAGCCCTAATTCCCTTTAAAAATGTTTTGGCGGGAATTCAAAAAAAATTTTTTTTTGAATTTTCTTAAATTTTTCACCTTGGGGGACCAAGGCAAATCGAAAAAATTTTTTTTTCGATTTTTCGGAAACCAAAGTGTTTCCGTGCCTATTCAGAGCACGAGAATCAAAATGGGACGGCTGCTTTCCCTTCAGGAAAAGTAAATTTTTCGCTAGCTGGGGGGATTCTATAGTGTTACCCGAGATTGTACTGCTAAATTATGCTCTCACTGAACACGAAAATTGCATTAGTTGTAGTGCACTAAGGCATCCACATAATCACTGATTTAAGCTGCCTAATTTATTCTTGCAACTGATGAATCCTTTTTACTGGCGAGTATTGTTGTGAGTAGTATCATCGTAATCGCCAAATCAGTACTAGGCTTGCGACGCTTGGAATATTGTGCTCTGATTTTCAAAGCGTGCTTTTGACTTGCTATTTTGGTTATTTGTGCTGCAATTTTTATAAAGTTTCGAGCTAAATAGTGTGAAAACCAGCGAAATAAAGATTTAATTTATTATCAAAATGTTGCTGCAAATTTTGCTGTGACCGATGAAAAAAATGTTGTTTGACCATTGGTTCGATATTAGTTGACAGGCGGGCCTTTATCTTCATGCAGCTGGAGCTCCTGGGAATCGCTCATTTGAACAAGGATTTGATTAGACGAGAAAAAACAAGCTCGTTGAAAAATTATTTGCAACAAAAATAAAAATAACTAAGCATAAATTCGGACAGACACGCATAATGTGCATTTTTTCGTGTTGGGACTACTGAAAATTCGAAAGAAATTTACATTGAAAAATAATCCCCCACTCTCTAATAATCCCCACCCCTGAAGAAGGGTTGAAAAATAATCCCCCATGGGGATTAATAGAGAATATACGGTATGTAAGTAAATCGGCCACGCTAAGCGCAAATCCAGTGTTAGAAGTTGGAGTTTGACTAGCAAAACTCAAGTTTCAGCTTAACGTCAGCTTTTGTGATTTTTTTGCGACATCTGCGTAACACTCCATAGTGCTCTTTTTGCTTGACTGTAGAGCACTTTTCGGTGAAGTTTTCCTACTCTGTAGAATGGTATATACTTTCCACCATTTGAAACAGCCGGATCCCTCTTTATATGCATATTGAAGTATGAAAAACGATTTTGAAAAAATGTCACAATTGTTTCTTTAGAGCAAAACTCTAGAATTTTATTATAGTGAAAACCGTAACAATATGTCATCAGAAAGCTCACATTTTATTCCTTCATTTAAGCAACAGAATGCATATAACACATCTGGGAAAAGCTTAAAAGAATCAGCGAGAAATTCTGAGTGGAAAACGACAAAGTGGCCGCATGGCCTTTGGAGTGTTAAAAAAATACAGTTTTTTATTCTCTGAGGCCGGGTATGATAATTGTCTTTTTTAAAAGGATTTGTCATTTTTAACATAAGTGTCTTTTGCCTAGAAGTTTTTCAAAATGCAAATCTGATGTAGAAAACCCTCCATAACCACGTAGGAAACACGTAGCAAATTTTTTACTTTTTTAAAATTTTCTATTTTTCCTCCAAATTTTGTACGTGACCTTGTTTTTAATTTTTAACTTTCGGATAGGCACCGATAGGTTCAAAAACAGAACCTTATATTTCAATAGAGCCACATCTTCTAATAAAACCTTAGGTCTTAAGAGGCGTTGAAAAAGAACCATATGGGACTTTCTTTTTATAAGATACTGGATTTCCTCTAATAGAAGCTTCTATTTTTGGATCTCCAAAAATTGGAAAAATTTAAATTAGATCTCGAAAATCTGAAAAGTGGAATTGGTAGAATTGCAGGAGTTAATAAAACGCAAAATGCAAAAAGAAAACGCAAAACGCGAAAAATGGACTCTGCACGGATACACAGATCCTCAAATTCGAGGAGGGCTTTTATTAGAGGAAATACGGTATATGGTAATAAAATTTATATTTTCCCTATACGCGGTTATTCAAAAAAGTGTTATAAGATGAAAAGAGTGCGGATTTAAACACCATACTCAAAATATTCGGCCATTCAAAAATCTAACCACAATCAAACCATTCCCCCCCTCTTTAAATAACTCAATAAAAATTTGTGTAAGACTTGTGTGCAAAAAGTTTAGTCCTTTACGTCACGCAATTTATTGAAGTCATGCAGCTAAATTAGACTTTTTAAACTTAAAATTACAGCTCAGAGTTGGGTAAACAAGGTGGGCGTGAGTAAATACAACTAAAGTCACGACATTAAACATAAAAATCGGTTGAATTTTTTTTAAATATTTTATGTATGCATTAACTGTATTGTTTTGGAAAAAAATGCCGTGACAGAATATTGTGATTTGCGTGTTTCCATCGATATTTCTAGGTTTAGCACCTACTAAGTAGTTTGAACCTAATCTTCCATCCCTTGTATGTTCTACAAAAATAGTTTGGAAGAAAGGTTTTGTGAGCGATGCACAAAAAAGGAAATTATACAACAAAAGTATTTAAATAATATGAAGTTAGCGACAAAAAAGATTTGCCCAGCCTATGCGATCCGTGCGCATTCAAGCCTATGGAATTGACATTATCGGAAAGAGGAATGATTTTCTTCTGAGTACAAATGTTTCAGAAAGGTTTTGAAACAAAGTTTTTTAAAGGGGCATGCCCGTGCCCGACAAGGAGAAAAGGCGGAGACCAGCACTTATTTTCTTTCTCCATCAAGTTTTACATCCATACGCATTCAGATTTTTTAAGTTTTCTGCCTACTTTTTAAAAATCCTAATCATTGAACTTCTGTACCGATTTTTCAACTAGATTTCTAACAAAACAAGACCCAGAATAAAATTTGAATTAAATTCTAGGCCTTGTTTTGTTAGAAACCTAGCTGAAAAATTCGTACAGAAGTTAAATGATTAGGAAAATTTTTTTAATTTGCAGGCACCACCTGTAATATAGTGGGCATGCCCTTTTAAGCGCTACAGTTTTTAAAGTACAAATGCTTACACTCCTCCTCCTCCTCCTCCTTTGCTGTCTCATTTTTATTTTAAAGAGGTTGTTCCCATTGTTCACGTCCTTTCTATAAATGCTCTATGAATTTCAATGAAATATTTTTTGGATTTTTCTATTCTATTGTTTTTGTGCAATTCTCATTTTTTAAATATTGTTTGTGTCTATGCTCGCTGCCAATTTATAATTTTGTTGGTTACAGACACGCCTTTTTTTCTTAAACTAAATATTGTTTTGACCCGTCCAGACAGTCACTTTTACGACTTTTATCATCAAAGACTGTTGGCCCACACACTAGTTGTAACAAAAAACTATGCTGTTCTCGAGCCAAAACTACTTCTGCAGCTGTAAAAAGCAGTAAAATTAAGTGGCGATTGTTTTGCTTTTTTTTCGTTCGTTGATCTTGCTATTGTTTTGGCAGCAGTATCTGCCCACTTTTTTATTTTTTTCTCAGTGCGAAAAAGAAAAAAGAAAGACCCAGTTTTACACTCAAACATCACTTGGTTTGTAAACAAATTTGTAAAAAATATTTTGCAAATCAAATTTTTTATATTATTTTATCAGTCAATTAATTTTATCACTAGCCCTTCTAAGAATCGTCTAGGCAAGCTGTTGTTTGAGATAGATACAGAAAATTGACTTGTTTTTAAAGGTGCACCCGAATGTCCTTCATATTTTTTACTATATTATCAATAGTTCTAATATTATTTATAACAAAATTTTTGCGTCCATGTTCCTCTGGACAATTAAGATTGATTAAAAATTTTAAGAAAGTTTTGGATCTTATTCACTCTGGTGAGGCTATCGATTTTTTCGACTTTCTACTTTTGATGTTGTAGAGCGTACTAGTCTTGGTCAACCGCGAAACGGCCAACCCTTGAGATATACTCGAAAATGTATTCGTCAACTTTCCCGTCAAAATTTTTTTTATCTGCATGTCGTTTAATCTTGAGGCTCCAAATATTCAAAATCATTTGACAAACCTGATCAGTCAGTCTAGTCCAGATAGTTATAAGGATCATGATACCACTCGTTTCTAAAAAAACTTTGACATTGAGACCGGCGCCTCTCGATAAGGAAATGGGATGACGGCTTACTTAAAAGCGCGGGTCTCTAAAGTTTTATTTTTAAGAAAGGACTGACAAAAAATCATGATCCTTACTATTTTTTGGCTAGGGTCTAGTTATGAGACTGACTGATCAGGTTTGGCTAGTGACTTTAAAAATCATGGTGAAAAAGTGTCTGATCCTAGGTGGGAACGAACTTGAATGAGAGTAACGGTTTATCGTAGTAACGGTTTTGAGCATTTTGTGCAAATATAAGCCTTACTATTGAATAACGTATTAAACAAAGACATTCAAAAGCATAGAAAAATCCTTTTTTTAGAGTGATAAATTTAATGATTTTCGCAAAACTGCGTCATACCATATTATCTATTTCGCCGATCAATAATTAGCTCTTTATCTATAAATTGTTAGTCACGTGTTGAGTACGTAGTTCTGTAAATTTTTCTACTGCAAACCCTTCTTTATATCAGCCACAAAAGAAGAATTTTTTGATGTGTGCTAATGTTTCTTGCCCAGCCCCTTTATATATGATGGATGTAGTGAGCAGAAGTAGTAGTAGTAGCAATACCCTTCTTTCTTTGCTTAACTATTTCTCTTCTGGCGGTTAACTAATTGTATTGTTTGCAGGTCTCAGCAAACACCACATCCTTTCCACTGATTCTTCCTTAATTTATTTATTATTCCATCTATTGTTGCTGTAGATTCAACATCTATCAATAATCCTCCAGCAAAATGAAATTACAGCTGTTTTTAATGGTGACTTGTGCCATGTTAAGCACCTTAACATGTGTAGACTTCAACAAGAAAACGCGGATGTGTGGCAGAAAATTATTGGCTCACATCCAAAATATTTGTGAACACACCCAGTGCTCTGAATCTTCGGCTGAGGATGACACTCCAGAAGGTTCAAGTACCACAACAGATGACTCGAAGAAAAAGAATAGAGGTAGACTATGTTTTTTTCACTTAAAAATCGACTTTTCGCCGAAAAAAATTGTCGAGCTCTGCATAATTTTTGAGATTTGAATTTTCGGGTTAATAGTGTCCTAAGATTTTTGGTTACTTTTAGACTGCCACGAATTTTCTTACGGGCGATTTTTTGTAATGAAAAACTAACAAGGAAACCTTTCGAACTGTAAAATTGAGTTCGAAAATTCTGACAACGCCATCTTGTATAGCATAGCCAATTTACTATTACTATTATTTACTATTAAAGTTTGAAATTTTTGGCGAACAGACAAAAAATATGAATGTGGAGACTCGAGAAACATGTCAAGGTGCTTTTGTCCCCCTTGTGGATTTCGAAAGTTATCCTTTACAATCAAACCTTGATTTAGTGACGCTTCCAGAAGCTCGATCCCCAAATGTTTATAATACTTTTTTCAACCTATATGATGAAAAAAGGGCTGAAACCAGCTGGAGATCGAACTTTTAGGGATGTCACTACATCGAGGATTGAGTGTAGAAAAATGTATTATCCAAAATCCACAGGGGGACCAATGCAAATTTAGGCCCCATGTTTCTCGAACCTCCAGATTCTGAATTTTCTGTCTGTTCACCAAAAACATTTCAATTTAATATAGTAAATCGACTACTCTCTACAAAATGGCATTGTCAAATTTTTCGAACTCGATTTCACAGTTTGAAAGGTTCCCTTGTAAGTGAATCCGTGACAACATATTTTCGAAAACGGTCCATGAGAAAAGTTGTAGTAGTTGAAAAGTGGCCTAAAATATTGGGACACCATGTATAGTACTAAATTCTTTTGGCCCTTTCTGTAATTTTCAAACGACTTGAAAAATGCTGGGCTTCAAACTTCAGCAATTCTATTAAAGTTTTTTAAACTTTAACATGTTTAAAAAATTATTGTATGCTTTTAAAATGTTTAACTTTTTTATAAGCTTTTTCAAAAAAAAATCTTTTTTCTAAAAGATCAATTGATGACAAAAATGCATTTTTACTTTTTGGCGTATAAAAATTTTCTTTGATCTTTCTAAAGTTTGTAGAAAAACTTAGTCTGATTTGAGTGTGTGTTTCTGTGAAACAATCAATCAATTGTAGTATTCGTAAATTGAACTGAATGCAGTTAAAGTGGGTATTTAGGGTGTGTCATGTGCAGAGTAGTACGCAGTCAGTGGATTGGTGTCACCTACAGTTTACTGCGAAAATTGCAAAAAACAGAAGAAGTTTTAAGTTGAAGGTTACTAAATTTCAACTGCTATATAGGGGTACCCTGGGGAATGACCTGAAATTAAATGAAGGGTAATTTTGCTGTATATTTTTACTATATATGAGGGTGATTTTTTGCCACAACTATATATGTTCTGGCCAACCTGGCGGAGCCTACCTAATTTAAACGATAGCACCGCAAGTGCACCCACCTCCCAATGAATATGAGCTCTCTAACACGGGAAAGGCACGACCACCCCGTCACGTATCAAGGAACCTTATATACCAAAAGATAGCCCTAACCGAGCTTGTTACTGAACCGTGATCCAAATTTCCTATGGAGCAGTCTTGGGCGAGATATTCCAATTTGAAAGTTACAAAATATAGCAGTTAAAATATCATGAAAAATTACACCTTCTAGCGGTATCGCTTGAGACTATATTTTTGACACCGTAGGTTCGATCCCCACTCGAAGCACCTTTTTTTGGTTTTTTTCCATTTCAAATGAATTCATGTTTTTTTCACCGCGAGAACCTTTTTTAATTTTTTATTTGATACAAACAATGGAATTCTTTGATTATCCTGGAACTTATATAAGAGACACTATCAAAGGCATTTGGCTAGCTTCTCTTCCGAATCCTAGTCTCCAAAATATTTTCGTAATAACGTGCAAAGAGTGACACTGAATTGAGAGATAATAATCACAATAGTTAATTCTTTACGAAAAGCTACCATTTCTCGCAGTAAAAATACATGAATTCATTTGAAATGGAAAAAACCCAAAAAAAGGTGCTTCGAGTGGGGATCGAACCTACGGTGTCAAAAATATAGCCTCAACCGATACCGCTGCGCCACACCTAAACATTGATTGAAGGTGCAATTTTTCATGATATTTTAACTGCTATATTTTGTAACTTTCAAATTGGAATATCTCGCCCAAGACTGCTCCATAGGAAATTTGGATCGCGGTTCAGTAACAAGCTCGGTTAGGGCTATCTTTTGGTATATAAGGTTCCTTGATACGTGACGGGGTGGTCGTGCCTTTCCCGTGTAAGCATAAAAATGGTTAGAGAACTTATACTCTTTGGAGGAGGGGAAAGGTGCACTTGGGGTTTTACGAATTTAAAGTGACCTTATATCAAGGATAACCTTATAGCGATATTCAAATGTAGAAGCACCTAACACTATTTTAATTTTTTAAGGTTTTTCGTTTTTTTTTGAAGTCCCTTTTTAAGATTTTTTTCGAGAGATTTCATTAATCATGACTTGATTATTGGTCGGAGAGCTCAACAGGCACTGAATAAGTACCTCGACATAACAAACTCCGTCAAGTTCTTTCTTGTCTGCAGTCTGGAACTTTTTCTAATCAAGATTGTAAAGTCTTTTACTAGCTGTCTATTTTAAGTTTTGCCAAAAAAGCAACGATTCGAGTTTCCGGTCATTTTTTAAAAACTAAAACATTTTAACATTCTCGATAACAATCCTCGATGGCGGGTTAAATTTATTTAGATAGGGTTTATATCAGTTTACTGGCATTTACTGGCAAACCGTATCTCCGGAGTTTCACTTTTTCTGAGTCTAACTTCTTGTTCAATACTTTTCTGAGAAAAAAACTTTTAAACTAGTTATTTTTCCTTGATAAAGAACTAATTACTTGAGAAGTATCCAATAAAAAATTTGTTTTGCAGACAAGAATTTTGCAGGATTTTGCACTTTTAATTGTAAGTCTGATCAAGTTTGAGATAAAACTGTATTAAGAATCTCATCAACCCTGTTGTTATTATCCAAAAATGCATGTAAGTTCAAAGATAAGATCGAAAATTTTATAAAACCAGACTAAGAATCAAAAACTTCAAAAGCAGTTGAGAAAAGTCCCTTTCTTAAAGTTTCAAACTATTTTTTCCTCCAAAGTACTGGTGAAAAGACGAGATTGCTGGGTGAACAAAATATTTTTTTATCACTGACGCAGATGATCAGAAGCGAAGTTCCCTTTCCCACCAATAAACTGCTGCGAATAGCAGTGCAAAACCATGGAGATGTGTCATCTTTCTTTCCAAGAAATATTTGTTTGCAAAATTTTTGGACTTCTTATTTCTCCAATGGATCTTCCCGACAAAAATACCTTAAAGGGGCATGCCCACGCTAATAAGAGGTGGTGCCCAGGAATTCAATTTTTTCCTAATCATTGAACTTGTATACAGATTTTTCAACATTGTTTCTAACGAAACCATACCTAAAATTTAATTCAACGCCTTGTTTTGTTAGAAAACAAGTTAAAAAAGCTGTAGAGAAATTCTTACAGAAAATTTTGGGCAGTTGTGCATTTCGTTTCTATATTAACTGTGAAGAGTGTTTTAACGTCTCCTAAATAATTTTTATACGTTAAAAACGATTCAAAAGTTGTTTTCTGATTAATCTTACTGAAAATATTATCTTACTAAAAATTAGAGTTAAAAAACATTTTACCAAAATTTGACTTTTTACTTTGGTCCACCAAGGCATACCAACCTAGAAGGGTACCCAAATATACATAAAGAGATGGAATTTGACTATAGTTTGGATAACTGGGGTCTACCGCATAAAAAAACTCTGGTATGCATACTGGGTTATGCATCCAGAGTCACGGAAAAGAAGAGACCGAGAAAAAGGGTCACTTTAAGCCTAAACCCTTATTCATAATTAATAGAAAAATGGGCCCCCAGGTGCACAAGTTCCAAATTTTGATTTTTTCCAGTTTGCTTGCCTTTTCAGCTATTCGAACTATTTTTCAAAATTTTGAACCATCGACTAGTCGAGCCGTTTCTACGAATTCGAAGTCACGACATTCTGAAAAGGATTTTTTTATCATGCAACCACATTTATATCAATCTAAAGATAAATTTTTGTTTGTCACTGTGTCTGCATTTTTCTGATTGTCTTTTTTGCTATCCATTCTTCTTTCCTATGTCCTTGGCACTTTTGATTTATTGACTAATTTTTTTAGAAAATGTATTAAACTGGGAACAAAGATCGAAAAGCACTCTTATTTAAAAATATAATAGGAAAAAGGCGCCAACTGGAAGGCAATGATTGAGGCAAAACAAAATTTGACAAAATATTCATTTTAAATAGTTGCATGTATTTTTAAATTATTAAAAAAGTCGAATTTGCCACCTTTTAAAAAAAATTGGCCGCATTTTTTGTTAATTGCTTTCCCTAAAAGTGAATGCACCATCCTGAGGACAGTGAGTCAAATTTCAGGTTGTACCAACTTGACGACAAAAAAATGACAAAATCAACACAACTAAATGCAATGACCAGACTTAGGGCACGGATTCCGCAAATTTGAATATTTTTTGAATTTTAAACTCCTCTTTCTGAAAATGAAAAAGAATAGTTAGAGTTGTAGCTACATATCGGTATATAGAAAGTGTGAAAAAAGTTACAGTTTGATTTTTTTATCAACAATATGTAAATATCGTATCTGCATATCTAAATGAAATTTTCGATTTTTCACAAGTACACACTTTCTTTAAAAGATATGTAGCCACTTTTCTTCTTCATGTCTGTTATTATAAAGAAACTTTGGTGCTACTAGAGTAGAACCCGCCAATCATTTAAGCTTAGGCCCTTGGGTTTTAGGCTTAGGGCTAGGCCATTACTAATATCCGCTTTTTTCAAAAACTGTGATTTTATGTATCCCTAAAAAATTATAGGGGAATGGTGTGGGTGTATATCCCAGTAGCGTCTAATTTTTTTCCTCACAGCTAAAATTTAAAAGGCATTTTCTGAGAGAATGATAAACCGACTTACCACGATTTTTTTAGAAAATGCCAAATTCTGCATTTTTTAAAATATCCCGACCCGATTTGTATTGCATATTCTGATTCAGCATTTTAAACTGAACAAGTTAACCGAAAAAATTTTGGCTCGAGGGTGGGGAGGAAAAAGTTATAGCCATTTGAGGTTTTCATCTCACACGAAATTCGCCACACAAATTTCGCATAACTTTTTTCTGATAGGAAGACCTAAAATTCTCAGCGTGCTCAGCGTTGTTGATTCACATGTGAAACTGCTTTATCATCAAAAAGTCGCCTTCAAATTTCAAATTCCACTCGAGACAAAAAAGATTTAAATGATTGAATTATTGGAATTCATTCAAATAACTTTTTACCTCGAGTGGAATTTGAAATTTGAAGGCGACTTTTTGATAATAAAGCAGTTTCACATGTGAATCAACCACGCTGAGCACGAATACGATGTTAGAATTTTATGTTTTCCTAGCAGAAAAAAAGTTATGCGAAATTTGTGTGGGAATTTCGTGTGAGATGAAAACTTCAAATAGCTATAACTTCCCCTCACCTTCCCCCGCCTTCGAGCCGATTTTTTTTTCGGCTAACTTATTAGGTTTCACATGCTGAATCAGAATATGCAATAAAAATCAGGTCGGAATATTTTAAAAAATGGAGAATCCGGCATTTTTTACAAAAATTTACATTTTGGAAACACTTTTTTTCAAAAAAGCTGGTGTTTCTGAATTAGCAGTAAAAATATTAGCAGTACAATACCTCAAAAGAAAGCCCAGTTCAAGCCGGTCCTAATGACACGGAATGTTACCAGAAGACTGTATGAAAATAAGTGAAAATAAACATTCATAGCAGAATGGTGAAAATTAAGAATAAATTTTGAGTTCATTTTTCAAAATGTACCTATTTCGGTCAATATACCGTATTCACTCTATGAACTCGCCATGGGGAGTTATTTTTCAACCTCCAAAAATCTTGAAATCGTCAATCGAAAATGGCCCTAACTCTGAAATCCTAGTCAAAAAACCGAGGGGATGGGAGTTATTAGAGGGTGGGGGTTAATAGAGTGAATACGGTACATGTTTCACATGGACTGTCTTTTTCAAAGTTGCTCAGAAAGAGTAGCAGAACACGATGGACATCACAGAAAATTTTTGAAAAAAATCGTGGTAAATCGTTATTTGTGACTTTATAATTTTATCAGAAAGTCTCTTTTAAAGAAGCATACCAGCGCGTTACACTGCAATTAAATCGGGGACCAGCAATTCCTTTCTCTCTTGACTATTTTCTATAAACATTCTACCGGATCAGACGAAAGTTTTCTGCCTACTTTTTAAAAGTAGCCTAAGGTCATAAATATCAGATTTGAGCCGAAACGAGTGAAAACAAGGATGATTTTTGAAAAAGTGCTGGTCCCTGCCTTAATTTGCACTTAATATGCCCTTTTAAAAAATCAAATCTTTCCAAAAAAACGACTAATTTTTGATTCTATTTTTTTGGCGGTCAAATTCTCCGATTAGGTGGTACATTTCTCTTATAGCCATTAATTATTATCACTAGTCTGACGTTTGTAGTCTTCCTTTACAGTCATCAATTAACTATTTTGTTATGTGTCAAGTCACTGATAAACAGCACATTTATTTAGTTGGCCACAAAAATATTTCATTTTTCTGGCAAGATCATGTGATAGACACGACTTGTTGGCACCCACATTTTTGGACCAATAGCAGCTAGCACAGATAAAGAAATTGTAGGTGTTGTTATTGTTGTTGTTAGTTGGCAATTTTGTTTTCGGGAAGCCACCCAAAAATTTTGTATGGACCTGGCCATGTGTGTGAGACTGCAATCACACTACTTTTTTATTTTTGTTTTTTTGTTATTACCACTTGTAGCAATGAAATTTAGGGGGAGAAAAATGCAGGTTCCTTATTTTCGTTTATAAAGCTACTTTACTAATTTGGTGGTTATTTGTTGTTGAGGGTTTTTTGTTTTGTCTTTTCTTACTTTTTTCCAGACAAAAACAATTCTATATTAGTACCTGAAAAAACAATTTACTAATAAATAAAGTCTGTTACGTTTATCTGTGGGAATATTTACTGGGAAAGTCTTTTATTTTCGTTTTTTCAAAAAGTACTAATAAATAAGAAAAAAAAGGTTACCGTCAGCATCTATTAACAGACTAGGTGAATTTAAATTAAAATAATGAATAATGATGAATAATGAATTAATTCACATAAAAAACAAAATACTAGTTTTACAGTCCAACCTGGATAAACCGCCACTCTATGCTCACCCGGTTTGGTCAGGTAAATGACATTTATAGGAAAATGCCCCCTTTAATAAACCACCACTAAATCGGCGTCCACATGGGTGGCGGCTTATCCAGGCTCGAATGTATAACTGCCATGTATAATAAATATAATAAAAAAACTAAAAAAATTGGAAAAATAGCACTTTATAAATTGAAAAAAAAGCTTCGAAATGAAAATACTTTAAAGCACATAAAAAGTTTGTATAAAGAGAAACGAGGCATTTCCAAATTTTAAAATAACGGGTGACTCATTTACTCTCAAAAAGTTCTAAAAATTTTAATTTTTTTAAATTGCATTTAAGATATTTTTCCTTTTACCTTAAACTTACAACGTGAAAATAATTGTGCAGCTATACGCGCATGTTCAATCTGGCAGTGTTAAACCATCTAAGGCTCCTTTTTTTTTCTCAATAAGTCGGAAGTTGAAAATATAAAAAGCTATGAATGCAACAAAAAAATAATTCAAAAAATATTTTGGATGTTTTTGGGGTAAAATAATGGCAATTTAAATTTCGAAAACCATGTTTTTTTAAAACATCACTTCAAATTGTTTTTTTTTAAAGATATCCCTTTTTAACCCTTAATTTTTTTATTTTCGAGCGTTTACGTCAAAGTGTTTTTCTCTTGCTTTTGCACTGTATTAAATGACCCCTTTTTTCGAAAATAATTAAAATATCTTTTTTGGGCAAATGTCTTTTTGGACACCTGTTTTTATCGGACGCCTTCTTTAAAAACTTAAAAAAAATAACGGCGCGTTTATTTTGAAAATTATAAAATTTTATTTTGTAGCTTTACCGTACGAGTGCTGCACCAGAGGATGCAGTATTCTGAACATCCAACACGGCTGTTGTGGCAACCGCTCTATAGTCAAGACCGACACAACAGTGGACCTTGAGAATGTGGGAACCAACTACCATGAGTACAACATGAACCCGTCCATGGAAGAGGAGGTGAATCGCCAGCAACGGGAAATGGAAGCCATCACCAAAAGCCAGCAAGTGGGCAGGCATAGGCGAAGACATCACCATCCTCACAATACTCGAGCAGCCACTAGAAACATCTACCGTGACCTTTATCTGACACCAGTCACCAATGAGAAACTCAAGGAAATCAGGAGGAAGTTGCACCAACAAAAAAGTTTAGATGAATTAGAGCTAGAGTTTTAAGCCATTTTAAATTTTAAATTAGACTTAGTGGACTAGCAAAGCAATTTCAGATTTTGGTTGTAAAGTAGTATTCTTTTGCAATGCTTCAAATCAAAATTTTAAAATCCAAATCTAATATTTTACTTAGTTTTATGTGAAAAAAACTTGTTGATAGGATGATGCATTCGTTTAGCCACAGAAAAAGGAAGCTTATTTAAAAACTTAGGATTATACTTATTGACTTCACCAGCAAATACTGCCTCCAATGAAAACACTATTAAAAAGTACTACAATGTCTTTTTGGAACTACCAAAAAGTGCGTACGACGTCTTTTAGTTACATGCGTCGGCTTACTATTAGCCTAAAAACACAGTTAAAAATTGGTTTGGATAAAATTATTATGTAGGAGGGGGTGTAGGGGGTTGGTTATTTGTTATTAAAACAAATCTTAAAACTTTTTAATCTAATTGTTTTCAATTGATATTTTGTTTATGTTATTGTAAAATTTGTTTGTTATTTAGCATGATGTACACAATTGTCCTTCAATATTCCCTTTGAAATACCAAATTTACTAATTTTTTTGTAATACGTACTATTAGTGACAGCATCCCAAGTGCACCCCCCTCCCCAAAGAGTATGAGCTCTTTAAGCCTAAAATGGTTAGAGAACTCATATTCTTTGGGGAAGGTGTGCACTTGGGGTTTTATGACTATTAGTTTATCTTTTGTCTTAAAGGGCCAAATCCACGCGTTTTGGATTGTCCCCCGCCAATTCAAAAAATTTCGCCTAATCATCAAACTTCTGTACGGATTTTTCAACTTGATTTCTAACAAAATAAGGCTTAGAATTTGATCTGGGGTAAAGTTTTGTTAGAAACCAAGTTAAAAAATCCATACAGATATTTAATCATTAAAAAATTCCTAATCATTAAAATTTAATGATTAGGAAATTTTTTTGAATTGGTGGGGGACAGCCGTTATTTCCTTCAAACTAAATTTTTACAAAGGGACTGTATAAATATCCACTTCTTAAAATTTTCTATTTGTTGTATTGATGTGTTTGTCTCTCTTTCTAATAAATAAATCACATTCCAGTTTGTTCCACATATTGTTCTGTAGATTCAGTTTGTTAATTAGGAAATTTTAAAATGAAATAAATAATTTTGAAAAGGCTTTTTTCACTTTTGACACTCTTTTGACACTATTGGCCATATTTCGGCCAGTTCACAAATTTATCCTAAATAGGACCCATTGTTCACGTTCAGACTTTCTTTTTTATTAAAAGATGAATAAAAAGTTGGCAAATATTTTATTGCCTGAATGACATAAGATAAAACAAACGAAAGTTCCTAAAATTAAACCAAAAGTTGTACCTTTTGCCATTTTCTATTAGGTGATTTTGTAACTTTATTTAGTTATGCAAAGAAAACATTTTATTTGCACCATGTCTTTTACTTATGCAACATAAAAGCACCATTCCTCCAGATATCAATGCTTTTGAGCTTGTAAGTGTTGAAATAAAAAAGTCATATTTTCGAAGCAATTTAAAAGAGAAGTTTAAGTTTTATTTTTACTTATTGTCTATATATTGAGGTAATCGAAGCATAAATACTGACGGCAAAAAGAACAAAAAAGAACGAGAAGTGATTACAGAATTTCATTTCACACTTCTGCATAAGATCGAAAGAAAATTTATTTCTTTCAAAAGCTGAAATAATATAGGGCATTTATATGTAACAAACTTAAAATAAACAACCAGTGAGTAAAAAGCGAAAAAATATTCAAAAACTGAAAATGTGCTCTACTTAAAATAGAGCCTGGTTCGCATCCACTGCACTACACTTGTAGTAAAAAATAAAAGAAAAACAATTGACCAGAATGTACACAAAAAATATCCCACTTCCAAAGTCGATTTTCTTAACGTAGACTGATCGTGGGAGAATTGACGAGCATGGCAATGATGGGCATGCTATAAGCTTTTGGTGTACAGGGTGCCCACTATGAACCCGCGCACTTGAAATTTTTGATTTTATATGACGTTCTTTATTCAAAACACAAGAATTAACAAATCAAAACATCGAAAAAACTAAATTTATTCGAAATGGCCGCCCTCATCGCAATTTTATCAGCTCTGAATTCTTTCATATTTGCTATAAAAGCAAAAATTATGAGTAAAAACATTAAAATAAAGTGAAAACAAGTAAAATTTCAAGTGCGCGCGCTCATAGTGGGCACCCTGTATAATTTTGGTGCATAAGCTTTTGGTGTACTTTTGGTGGTGGCAAATGGTGTATAAAGTTTGTCTGAACGCCACCTTA
This sequence comes from Ditylenchus dipsaci, assembly GCA_004194705.1. Lineage (NCBI taxonomy): Eukaryota > Metazoa > Nematoda > Chromadorea > Rhabditida > Anguinidae > Ditylenchus > Ditylenchus dipsaci. Next base: position 101,603 of record SADC01000310.1, on the reverse strand, counting down.
AGTTCGTGCCTTTCCAGAGCGAATATTTCACATCGCTTTTTTGTATTTTATTAACTTTCACGAGCTTTACTAATTATACTTTTCGAATTTCGTTCGAGCAACCGAAAATATTGAGATCAACCTCAATACTTTTCCAACTTTCAAGGGTGTTAAATAATTAAAGCTTAAATAATAGAAAATATGGTGTATTTTTGACAACGAAAATGTGGCATCTGATCATAGTGAATCGGAGAAAAATTACAACCATGCAGCAAATATTCATTAAGGTCATTACTCGCATGGCACCTTTTTTTCTTCTCAAAATTATGTCCTTCTTGCTTCCAGTACGCTAAAACATCAGCACTATAGCTTACCTTATTACTATAATTTTTTGGCAATTTCAAAAAAGTTTAACCACCTGCAAAGCTTTGCTACTAATAAAAATTAAAAAACGTGACTCATTATCCATAAAATAAGTTAAATCGCTATTTTCATCACCCTTCTTTCTCTATTCCATAAATAATAATATGGCAAAAACAAACAAACAAAAGAAAGCAGTTTTTTAGTTGAGTGGATCTCTAGTAAAGGTATATATTAAACCCACTTCCTGCCGGATTCATACATTTATTTCATAACTATTTTATTTAACTTAAAATGGCACAAAAAAAGAACACCCCTAAAACTGCTTCCGATCCTAGAAGTGCTTCCAACCGATTCACCAGTGCAAATCAGGGAATAGTTAGCAATAGAAAATCTTTTCGGTTTTATGCATGCACTACAGCAATCATATTAGCTAGTTATGGAATTTCTCTAATGCTCGCCCAAAGCACCACGTGCACCGCTGGAGTGAGCACGGGACAACGTCTGTTAATAGAATTCTTATGGTTAACAAAATAAATAATTCATTGTTTAATTTAGTTTGTGTAAATGGAACTTGCGCTGCTGGTACTCTTTTTTAATTGACATTAATAAAAAAGGCATGCCCACGCTTTCAAAACTGGTGGCAGCAAATTCAAAAAGTCCTAATTATTGAACTTCTGTGCGGAAGTTTTTCACTTGGTTCTTAACAAAACAAGGCCTACAGGGTGGTTCGAGAAATCCCCTGATTTTGAAAGGGCCATAACGTTTGTCCTGAAGCGACTTTCGAAATTCTGTTTTCGCCAATCAATTTTTCGGCGCTACTCGGTTTTACCCCTCCTAATAATTTTTAGGCTTAGTCCTTAGACTTTGGCTATGGCCCTTAAGCTTAGGCTCAGGGCCAAACCATTACTAATTCCAGTTTTTTTTTAAAGTATGCTTTTAGGTACCCCTAAAAGATTATTGGGAGGGGTAAAACCGAGTAGTTTTTTTGGGAGGGGTAAAAACGAGTAGCGTCAATTTTTCTCACCGACAATATTTTTTTTGGTATATAATAAGAAAAATACGATTTTTGTTTGGTCGCCCTGTGGTTTGGAATCTGGTCTGTGGATGGTCTATAGATAGGCCAGGCCCAGACCACAGGGGGCCAAACGAAAATCGTGTTTTGACATTATGCACCAAAAAATATTGTCTTCGAAAAAATTCGATTGGTGAAAACAGAATTTCGAAAATCGCTCTAGGAAAAAATTTATGGCCGTTTTAAAATCATGGAATTTCTTAAACCACCCTGTAGAATTTAATTTTAGGTTTAGTTTTGTTCGAAAACACAAAACAAAAAATTGGTACAAAAATTCAGCGATCAGGAAAAAAATTTGAATTGGTGCGCAGCAATTTTGAACGCTCGGCCATGCCCCTTAAAGTGACTTTTTAAAAAATTTAAATTTGAAAAATTGTTGGAAAAATTACGCGGTTCAGAACTTTTTTAGCGCACCAGGATAACTCGTCCATAACTTGAGATTTAAGTCTACGTATGTAAGAAAGTCCTATGTAATTACACTCTTTTTTCACGGTTTATTTGATCTTTATGTATAAAAGGAAAGTTTTTTGAAAAAATAGTAGAATCCGTAAATGTGTATTAATCTTTTTCTGGTGCTCAAACTGTTGATTAAATACAAACTGTTACACAAAAAATATCTGCTTTTAAAGGGGGGGGACACTTGGGGGGTTGAGAAATGAGTTTGTCAACCTGATGAAAAACCCATTAATGGGTTGCAAAAAGATTTTAGTTATAAAATTATTTATGTTTTTTATGATGGGTCTCAATACATTATTCGACAATATTTAATGAAACCCATCATAAAATCATACAAATAATTTTATATTTAAAATTTTTGCAACCCGTCAATCAGTTTTTCCTTAGGCTGACAAACCCCTTTTCTCAACCCCCCCCCCCCCAAGTGTCCCCCCCCTTTAAAGACTTATTTTAAAAATTTTAATTTTTGTACTTAAGGACAAGTGTGTCAGACGAGTAACAATGCTTGTTGCACCCCTGCAAGCCGATGTGCAAGAACTAGTTTGGCTCAACGACAACTTGCTCGTCGCGCAATGCAACGGCTAAGAGCTAGAATAGCAGAGCGAATTGCACAAAGACAAGCAGCCCGAGAAGCTAGAATCGCTGCAGCTGCTGCTGCAAATACAAAATAATTATTTTTTCAAAATTTTTTCAGAAGATGATAAGTTATGTACATTGCTTTGTTTTTTGAAAAACTTCTATGCCTAAAGTTAAAATTATAAAAGTTATATGTAATGGATAAAAGATACAAATAACATAATAGACACATTTTCAAAAAAAGCTTGCGAAATAAAAATACGGCAAAGGTTTGGAAATTTTGGTAGATAGGACTTTGCCCAGGCGAGTTCCGGATTTCAAACTCTAACAAAGGAAATTTTTTTCAACAATGAAATTTTTTAGCCCTTCATGTAACTTCTCTTTTTCTCATTTTTAGCATTCCAGGTAGATATTTGAATAACTCTTATCCACTTGCGAAACCTCTAACAAATGAAATTCTGAGCTAAATAAGAACAAACCATCGTACAAAAAATGGTCCGTTAAGGGGCATGCCCGTCACCGATGAGAATATTTTCAAAGGCGGGTAGCGGTGAAATTCAAACAAGAAATTAATCGACGCAACTTTTAAAAGTCGAGGAAAAATTAAACTTTCAATGGAAGTCGAACTGAGGACCGGCCATCACAGCCCTCTGCTGTTTAACAATTAAGCAATTGATTTTGTTGAATACGAAATTTTCATTACTTATAGCCGAAAGAGTACCTAACAAATTTGTATTTCAAAATAATTCATTTTTAGATTGACCTGGTACCCGCCTTTCAAAATATTCCATTGGTGACGGGCATACGCCTTTAAAATACCTGAAACAGTGAACAAAACCCATCTAAACCACATGCTGAAAATAGTGTCAACTTGAAAAAAGTATCCTTTTTTCAATACATTTCCTTAAAGGGTGGTGCCCGAGAATTCGAATTTTTTCTTAATCTTTAAACTTCTCTACAAAATTTTCAACTCAAATTTCAAATTCCGCTCGAGAAAACAAATATTTGAACTTTGAAAAATTCGAATAATTTTTGTCTCGAGCGAAGTTTGAAATTTAACAGTGAGTTTCAAGATTCGAAGGTACTTTAAGAGGCCCATCTACCATGCTGAACACGATTTCGGTGTCAGAATTTCAGGAAATTCCTGAATTTATTGAAACTTTTTTTTGAGAGTCTTGCAAAACACTCTACGAGGCTGTTTATACTTAATTTTCAGCGAGAAATTTTGAGTTGCTTCTGGCAATCACTACACTTGGGAAGCGGAGTATTGAAAGATACAATTCTCATTCCTGGGTCAAAGTATTTTCATGTTTCTAAATTAAATGAATCGACACGAAAGTACCATGCATAATAACATGTTCGGTGTCGGCAACCGGGCAAAACAGGTTTTCAAAAGTATTTGTCGCGCGACAAAAACGATTTTTTATTAGTCCATTCGGACGAAACAGCCGAATCGACCGATAAAAAATCGTTTTTGTCGCGCAAAAAATACTTTTAAAACCTGTTTTGTCCAGTTGCCGTCGGTGTCATCGTGTTAGAGCAGGGTTACGATCTCAAAATCTTGAGAATACAGTCAACCCTCGATTTAACGACACCCAGAGATGGTCCCAGTAATAAAAATACCCTCGATTTAACGACAGCTGACAGATTTCGCATCATGATTTGCATTTAAATTGCCGCATAATGCTTGCTTCATTATTGCTATCATCTATATATAGTACTTGGACTAGTGCCCTTGATTAGAATCATTTTTGGGCAAAATACATTCAAAGCTTTCTGACTCAGCATCCTTCGGGACCGAATGAGGGTATCGAGTTAGCAAAAAGTACTTCCCAGAAGAGGGACAATTTTTTCGCCTTGGTCTTTCCTGTAAATTTTTTGGTAATATTTGTTGTAATATATAATAATATGATAATTAAAACTATGATAATCATGTATTCTCGCAACTAAAAATCAACAGGGGGACCAGGACGAAAAAATTTGGCCCGATATTTTGGAATATTGCCGAAAAAGAGTCATTTTCTGGGCAAAATACATTCCAAGATTCCTGACTCGGCATCTTTTAAGACCGAACGAGGGTAAAAATTGGCAAAAGCCTGGAAAAGCACCCGATGAGGATGCTTTTCCGAAGGGAGTTAATTACCATCTTGGGCAAAGTGAAGCATTGGATTAGCGAGCTTTGTGTTGTGTGGATCCTGTCATTCTTAGCCACAGCGACGCAATAGATGACTACATCTACGAAAGAGTGAAGTAAGGAACAAATTCAGCCGGAATCAATTGTTTTTTTCCGTCTGACCGTTAAAATTATTTGTTATAATCACTTGCTACTTTTAGCTGTATAAACCGTCGATTAAAATTGCAATTATAATTTTTCGAGCCTTTGATTTAAAGACAATCTACAAAATGTTTTCTTAAGTACCTTCGATTTAAGGACACCCCGATCTAACGACACCATAAGTCAGTCCCCAGGGGTGTCGTTAAATTGAGGGTTGACTGTAATGAAAATTTGAGTGAAAAAATAAGATTTTAAGCTATTTTAGCAAAATTATGCTGTTTTATCCAGTGCTTATTGCTTTTTTAATGCTAAAAAATAAATAATAAGTTTTGGAGTCACGAAACAAGGACAAATTTTATAGATCAGGACAGATCGTGACCCCAACACAGGGTGACTTTCATTTTTTGTCGATTTTTGCAATTTGTTTTTCATTTTGCTTTTTTTTTTGTTATATTTACGGCAAAAAGGATACTTTTAGCATACTTTTCAACAAATCGCAAGCAATGAATAGAGAAGTTCTTACAAAAATAAAAAAAGACCTTTTCTATTTTTGGAAGTTTGCTCACCTGCTGCCTCTTTTGTCGTCGCTAAAACAATGAAAATAAATTCATTTTCTGCATAGCTAAGTCCTACTTTCAACAGTTTGTCGTGGAGAATCGATTGCCTATTTCTTAGACTTGACTTCTTATGTTGTTTTTACTTGAAATAGGCACTTATAGCAGGGCTGCCATCTCAAAATTTTAAAAAAAGGACATTTGGGCAGAAAAGGACGTTTTGAAGAAAAAAAGTGCATTTATCTAGTGCTTATTGCCATTCTTAAACGAAAAAAAAAAGATTTTGACTAAAATTTCGACAAAAAAAGATTTAGGATTCCAAAAAAACGGACAATTATTTTTAGAAAGGACATATGGCAGCCCTGGCTTATAGTCTTTTTTATTAGCTTTCTAAAACAATTGTTTAAGTCGATGCTTTTTGCAAGAATCATATGGAGAAAATAGATGGCTGTCGAAACATCAAAGTGATAGCTTGTTTTTTGCTCTCAAGCTGTATTTTTCTGAATTGTCTAGCTCAGTGTCCAGCGGGCCAAGTTGCAAATGCTCGTAAGTTTCTAGGCACTTCTTAAGTCCCCATACTCGGTGGACTTTTATAGTTAAGCAGAGAGCTGTCACTAGTGTCATATACCACCTCGCTCATCCAATAGTTTCTGAAGAGTGTCTTAAACAGCAAATTTTTGACGAAAAAAGTTGACAACTATACTTGTAATTACCAGCTAAGACCTTGAGCCTTAAGGCAAACTTTTTAAGAAATGAGGATGGGGGTGTGGTGGTGGTTAGTATTACATGACACTAACATCGAAAACACGTTATTTAATTTAAAAAACCCAATCAGATTAAGCCTGTGATGACACCGGCGTATGTCTCCAACCTGGTTCAACTTGTGTTGGCATGATGATTTGCTGTTAGTTTTTTTCTTTAATATCTTTATTAACTACTCTGAAAATATACCGTATTTCCTCTAATAGAACGATCGGTCGGTCTATTTTTCAATCCCACTAAAATCTGAAAAAATAATTCGATCTCGTAATTTTTAGGTGAAAATTTAAAATCTAAAAAGCAGAACCGGTAGAGCTCGTGGAGTTAAGAAAACGCAATAAACAGCTTTTCGAAATATTGACTCTGCTCCGAGATAGAGATCGTCAAAGTTGAGGGGTCGTTCTATTTGAGGAAATACGGTAGTCGCCTCTTGATAAAGAGAGCGTTTAATAGAGAGACGTTGAATCGTTATGCGACTTTATGTGATCACTATATTTCCTCTAATTAGCGCCCATAGTCTCTGAATCCCGAAAAAAATGAAAAATTCGGGCTCGATCTCGAAATTTCCGAGTGTGTAATTAAAATTGAAAAACCGGAATCGTTAGAGCTCGTGAGAGTTAAAAAAACGCGAAAAAACAGTAGTGTTTAATATTTGCTCTGGGGTGAGCTTGAGGTTTCTACGGTTGAAGGGTGGGCACTTATGGAGCATAGTCTTTTAATAGAAGAAATACGGTATCACAAATGTCAAACATACAAAACATTGCAAAAATACTATTAAGTAGTGTTTAGGTAGTCCTGCTACTAGCACTGCTACAAATGCACCAACCACAACCAATAGTACAACTTGTTCTGATTTAGCCACTAATTGTGCTAGTTTTACCAATTATTGCACTATGGCCATGTCAGCTTATTTCTCCTTCAGAATCAATAGAAATGAGCATTGGAAATTTTCGTTTGAACGAATTTCGATCCATTTGACAACTAAAATTTTTTTACCTCATGCTATTTATACGTCCTCTATTGATTGATCTCATTGATTTCAACTTTTTTCTGTTAAAATCCTGGTAGACTGAGGTCACGCAGTTTCAAATATTGGGACTCATTTGATGGTTTTTATTAAAAATAGAGAAACTGATAATGTTGGTTAGCAGAATACTAGCAGGGCCTTCGAAACCCCCGAAAAGGTGCATTTTGAGCTTCAAGCAAATTTTTACGGGAAATCAAAAACTCGTCTCATTTGACTAGATAAATGAGTTCCAGACAAAAAAGGTTTCTAGTTTTCACACATTATCGATACAACAAAAATCTCTTTTCATGTTTCAAAGAAGATCCAGGGCTTCATTTTGGCATATAAATTGTAAATTATAAAGACCGTGGATAGTTTACACATAGTTTACGAAAATTCAAAATATAACTTTTTTGGTCTAAAAACAAATCGAAACTAATTTATAATAGAGTTTCGAAATTCCAATGCTCATCTCTGAAAATTCAACAAAAAAGGTGTTAATGTATATTTGTAGATATTACGAGTGCCTGTATAACAAGTGCCGAAACACTTGTCGATTTTGTGATGTTCCTCAAGGTGATTTTCTAGTTTCACCGGCTTAGGCTTAGACTTGTATCTCGGCTTTATTTTCGGCTTTATAGGGTGCTCACAACGAAGGTTGGGAGTCGTTTGTCGAAGTATATTAGGTACTGGAGCTCTGCTATTTTTTAACGTTTTTTCATTCTGTAAAGTGATGTTATCTATTCTCAGGGTCCTTTTCCCTAGAATAATAACTTTCGAAAAAATAATGAGTTAGTATCGGAATACTTCTGACTTTGACATCGACTTCCGTGTGAGCAGGTTGGCAATAAGCCTAGCCATATCTGTGCCACATTATTTTTATTGCATAAAGGTTCGTATTACTTCGATTTTTTCTATAAATAAAGTTTCTATATAAAGATAATAAAAATGTCTTTATATTGGCATATAAAAGTATTAGATCCGCCAATAGAATACATAAGAAAATAAGCGATTAAAAGGAATTTTTTAAAGAAGCCTTATGTGGCTTCAGAAGCCACATATTGCCAATCCTGACTGTGAGCCAGCCTTTAATTAAAAGACAAAATCACGTGCGGGACACTAGAAAACCACTGCATTTTTAAGCGTTCCATTTTTTACTATTTTAGCATCAAATGTGATATTGACGACCTTATACTACTATCGAAAATTAAGCAAAAAACTTTAAAAATGAAGGGACAACGCATATAGCACTGCCAATCGCCGCCATACTGTTCATGTCTGGCACAGGAATGTCCCTCTAAAATTATATTAATTTTGCTCAATTTCAGGATGATGACGACTTCTCTTAGGAGGAGGATCTCTTGTTTTAATTTATCAATCTTTTCTAAAATGTAATGATTCAATTGACAATGATGTAAATAAAGTGACCAAATTATATAACTGACATTCTAATCCAATCAAGTTTTCGAACAAAATCCTATCTTAAATATTTACCTCTATATCAGAACAATTCAATGTTTGATAAAGAGAAATCGAAAAACAGGGAATTTTCAATTTAAAAAGTACCGCTAAATCAATGGTCTAACAAGGAGCCCTGCCGAGGTGTTATTTTGAGGAGCCTATTGCAAGAATTTTTTCATTGAATATTCTTGTAGAACACACATGATTTTCTAATTTTGTTATGGAGAATATACGGTATACTTTTTTTTGAGCAAATATACTTTTATCTGGGCAAATTTTTTTTTTGGACACAAATACTTTTTTAGGGTACAGGGTATAAAAGTTTAGGGGTATAAAAAATTAAATTTTTACATTTACTTTTTTGAGACAATTTTAAATTTTTTCACAAAAATTTTTGAAATGGTAAATTTGTCTTTAAAAATGAAAAATTTGCTCCATAAAAAAGTAAATTTGTCCCAAAAAATTATATTTGTCCCAAACCTATCTGTCCCAAAAAAGGTATTCCCGTACCAAAAAAAATTAAATGTTTCCAAAGTGAATTTGCCCTAAAAAGTATATCCGCCCCAGAAAAAAAGGTTACCTCGTATCAATGTAAACTGTGTAAACATTCTAATTTTAACAAATATGGTAGCAACCTTTTGTTGTGAGCAAAACAAATATATACTCTAATGAATGACAATAGCTAAATATGCTCTATCAATTATCCTTTGTCATCATAACACTAAATCTACCTGATACTAAATAAATAATTTGCATTATTTTTTGTTGGAAATTTTTTCTAATGTTTTGCAGCTTTTTCTTGGCCATTAAATTAAACTTGTTTCTAAGCTGTGTTATTCTATTGACCAGTTTTTTCATTTCTGATGTTTGGACAAGTACTGTTATTACAAGCTCAGTTGCTTGCTCGGAAGGATTTGCAATGATTGGACGTAGGTGAAAAACAATCGAAAAGTTCTAGCTTCAGAATTTCAGCTTGCATCGACAAGATTTGTCCTTTGAATAGCACTTGTGTGGGTGAAACTGTTTGCTGTGAGTTTTAACTCATTCTTTTTTTAAAGCCTGGAATTTTGACTAACCTAAAATACTAGGTTGCGCGGAGAGTATTGTCATTCTCAAAAATTAAAAAAAAAGATGATTACTTTCTTGTATTCGTATTTAAAGAAAAATTCGAGAAAAACTTGCGTGAAACTTGAAAGCTGTTTATTTACAGTTGGATCTAAATCCGTTCATGGAACTAAAAGTTCAAAAAAATTCGTCTATGTTCCTCATATTGGTCACATCTGCGTAAACTAATTCAGATCCAGTGGCTGTTAAAGCATGCGGCTATTAGAGGAAATATGGTAATTGGGAAAGTATGCGGCGATAGTGCAAAATCATCAATCCCCTGTTAATTTTTTCCATATTTTGCCTTGGTCCTCCTGTTGTTTTTTTAATGTTATCATGGCGATTGAGGAGATGGTGGTAATTAACATAATTACGGTTAGCACACTCATCCAAATCACCATAATCTCATTGAAATAAGATTAAAAAATAACAGGGGGACCAAAGTATTTTTTACCGAAAATCAATATAGGGACTAAGGCCAAATTTGCACCCGATTCTGCATTAGCGCCAATTAGGCTCTATATAGGTCTTATAGGTCTTCAGCAAGATCGATTTGTAGACTCAAGAAAAAATGGACATTTTCCTATCTAAAATTTTGTAATTCACACTAATGTAGAGAAATATTGGTTCTAGTTGGTTATCCGGACCCATTTTTTCGGAAGGACAGGGGGACCAAGACATATATTTTAGGAAGGGACGAGGGTTCCCTTGAACATATATGGAGCCGTAAATTAAACTAAAAAATGCAAACACTCCGATCTTGCTGGTGTGTTTTCTAATCTCACAATTCTTCATTTTAGCTTTTGTAAACACTAAACAGACATTGTTTAAGGCATTCAAACTGTGAGTCGTTTGGTGACCTCGCCCATCACAAATACTTCTTCAGTTAGAAGCGCTGTGACAACTTGTAAGAATTTGAAAGCATTATAAATTGGTTTTGACTTATTGTAGCCATTACTAAATACTTATTTACCCCTGCAAATCTTTAAGAGCCTTATTTTATAAATGTTTTTTTAACAATTATTATTATTTTTGACAAGCAAGTGGTCATTACATTCTAATTTTCGGCCCTGGTGTCATATCCCTCTCCCCTCCAATAATTTGCTTAATTATTTATAGACATTTAGGCGTAGACCGAGTTAATAATTGCCAACATTTGAATAATCTTTGCACAATTCCCAGGTTTTTTTAGTATGTAATAAGGCATTTCATTCCAATTTTTTAGATTCAGCATTCAAATGCTGCGTAGCTGTCGATCAACTTGTCGTTTCTGTGACATCACCAACATTCCTCAATTAGCAGCTGAACTACGGTTGCGCAATATCATCTTGGGGCATTAGTTGAAATTAAAATAGCTACGTACTTAGAAACCAAAAATTGCTATGTTGAATAATGAGTCTGTAATAATTTCAAGTCCTACTCTTTACAAATATTTTACAAACTAATATAGAGTCAAGCCATTGCATCATTTAAATAAAATAAATGTGCCTGGTGCCCTATGATATTTCACAGACAAAAAAAGTTTTTATTAAGTGGTCGGGTGAAAAGTTGTTCGTCCCCTAGAACATTTAAAGACGTGTTCCTACCGTAAAAGCCAGGGCCTAATATTTTTCAACCCTGCGCACGGAGGTGAGGAGGAGAAAGCGTTGTCACTTCTGCCTGTCTCTGAAAAATTCAAAAATGTTCTCAAATATAAACAAGCACTGGATAAAATGGCCTCAAAAGTTTTAGCGCCCATTCTTGTCAAAAATTCCAATATGAATATTAAAGTAGTTGTACGCTGGAAAAATGAAAAAAATACAACAGCTACTTTGAAAGAGAGAAAGAAAAAACAGTGCTCAACAACATCCCATATCCCACTGGTGTATGTCTCTTGTCTTTTCAAGTGTCGTGTATTGATGTTGTCAGCCTGAGTGTCCTCTATTGGTCTGCTCCTGCCAGTTGTGCAAGTAAAGAAAAAATATAAAGGAAAAGTCAAGCAGTGGAGAGCACATGTATCATATAAATCTGTTCCTTTTTACCAATTTTGTTTTATCTGTTAAATTTACAGTGAAATATATAAAATTATTTGGAAGGTCGTAACATTTAGAATGCATTGACGATTTTTCGGTATTTTCTGCTAATTGAAAATATTTAAAAGTTCTGTTTTTAGATGTTTAGCGGATAAAAAACACAAAGAAGGTTTGGGGGGCACAGGGATGTTTCTTTGTTTTTTTTTCTAGTACTGGAATTCAATTTTTTCGGTTTTTTTAGTTTTGCAATCTTCAGCAAAAAAAATTTTGCGAATAAACCCCACCCCCCCCCTTAAGAATCCGACCTTTTAAAAATTGCTGTAACTACTCTTTCAAGTAACAACTTGAAGCTTAGGCTTGTGGATAGGCAAGCGTACGGAAGTTGTGACTCGTAACTGTGTTACGCACTTTGTTATGGGTCTGGGACATAAATTTGAGTACTTTTTACTTAAGTAAAAAAAGTGAAAATCATTTTGGGAGGGGGGGGGGTTAATTGCTAGTAGGGTCAAAATTTCCTTTTTCTCAACTCAGGCGCAGGTTACGCGAGCGCATGTTAGAATCTGCAAAAACCTCAAAAACTAAAAAATTGAATTCCCGCCTTACACAAAACTGACGAAACGTCTATGGACAGTTTGTGGTTACCACGTCCCGTTTATTTGAGATTTTTCTTAGCTAGATCGACCAATAAAATAGGGAAAAGCTTTGATATTTAGAGTAAACAAGGCTTGGACTAGGTACAATTCTTTAATTTGAGAGCTTGATTTTATTTCGAAAGCTATTTCATTTGTGGCATCTGTGTCGTGCAAAGTAAAATTGTTGCTTTTTTGCTAAGAATGCGTGAATAATACTTCGAAAATTTGGTGCATTGCAGCTGAAATTAAGCTGACTGAAATACCCGTCATTTTACCGGGAGGTCGCGCTCGGGAGGTTCACAAAAACCCGATCCCGGTCTCAATCTGGATCAAAAATTCCGTCCCGGTATCCCGCTGGGTAGCGTCTTCCTATCTCTACAGTCAACCAAAATTTTCAGTCTTATTTACCGAACCAAAACCCGAAAACTTGGGTTTGGTGGATTAGATATTCGGCGCAATTTGGACAAATTTCTATAATTAATACGGGCTCTGTCCTAATCTTCAAAGGGAGGAAACTTTATATAGAGCAAAGCTTCTTTTTGCGGCTAAATGACTTTTTTTGCCGCTAAATGACTTTTTTGCATCCAAAGGACTTTTTGCAGCTAAACTTTTTTGCATCTAAAAAACTTTTTGGACATCATCGAACGTTTTTGTAAATTTTAGCTCTCACTTTATATTACCTTTTTCTGTAGGAATTCAAAATGAATGAATCCTGTACGAATTTAGTATATTAAACGTGTAACCTTGAAAAAAAATGGCTGTACCCGAAATCACCCACTAAATTTCTGATTTTCCCCACTAAATTTTCACAAAAGCAAATTTTTACAGACATCATTTTATTCAGAGTGTTTTTTTAGGAAAATTAAGAGAAATTGATGTCGTAGGTTACAAATATGACACTATGTATGTCGCATTTTGGCTAAATTGTAATTTTCGGCGCTATTAGCGAACGAAAATCAGAAATTTAGTGGGGAAATTCAGTGTTTTGAGGAAAATTTGAATTTAGTGTGGAAAATAATTAATTTAGTGGGGAAATTCAGAAATTTAGTGGGTAATTTGAGTTTAAGTCAAAAAAAGTCAGAAAATATCAATCAAGTTATGCAAAGAAAAACCCTCCAAAACTATCGATTTTCGGAATTTTAGCCTTAAAATAAGCTCCATTTTTTTGCTGTCATCCTTCGCTCTGGCCTTAGGTATCTTCTCTCTTTTGTTCCTTTTTTCTCAGCTCTCGGTTTAAAAATTCTGGCTCTCTTCTCTGTTGATTCTTCATCCTTCGCTCTGGCCTTAGGTATCTTCTCTTTTTTGTTCCTTTTTTTTCAGCTGTCGGTTTAAATATATTACAGTAGCGATTTTCATAGTTCGTTTTTGCGGTTTTAATGTCTGACAGAGTTAAGTGTGAAACCTTTCGCTGGTAAAACTGTTAGATACCCACGAGTGTTGGGACCATTTTGACACCAAACTTGTAAATAAAAGGCGATAAAAAAATAAGTTATGCACACAGTGACAGTCGAACCTGTGGCCTAAAAGATGCGTATATAAAGTTCCCCTTCTCTTTAAATGTGCCGTAAAAAAGTCTAGATAGGAGACCAGGTTACCATGAGCGTAGCCAGGGGGGCGGGTTGTCACGTGCCTTCCCCCTCGTCAGGTGTTTTTGCCAGTCAAAATTGAAAAACGGTTTAGGTAAAATGTAAAATTTCCCCCGTGTGATGCCCCACCCCGTCAGATTTTTTTTGATTTTCTGGCTGAGCCCATGAAGGTTACCAATATTATTTTTTTATCGTAGACACTTATTACTACTAAACATAAAAATTTTAGTAAGGGTTTTACCAATGCATGCATTCCTTGTTGACTCTGTGAGTTGCTTGGCCATTTAGGGTGATGGCGAATGGAAATTTATTTTAAGCTTGCATGATAACCACATAATTCTCTTTTATTAAATCGAAAAAATCGATTAGCTTTCTCACTTGTAACAGAGACTATATAAATACTTCAGGATGGAACTAGTGGAAATAAAATATCTGATTATTTAAATGATTTCTAAGAAGTGTACACGAGTTGGAAGAACAAAATTTTGGTTCAGACCCAGGGCTAGAACTTTCCTGCTAATTTTAGTATTCCTTGTTGGCATCTTACTATTAATAATCGAAGAAAGCAGTTATGGTCACATTGCAAATGTTTATGGAAATTTCTACACTCACACAGTTTATATTCCGATAAAAAAGTCGAGAGATGAACTCAAAGGCAATCAATTCATGTATTATAATAACGATAATGAAGAAGAATTTTTACAGATGATCAAAGAGCCAACATAGGAATAATTGTGGTGGTGGATGGAGGCAGCGAACAGCTGGACGATTATGAATTGGCAATTAGAACAGTAAGATGCTACTCTACTTACCACAAATACCCTTTCTATTTAATCGATGTGGGAACTAATTCTACCATATCCTTCTTTTGCCCTCAAGAAGACGTAGGTTGAAATTTGGGCAACGTTTTTTATGCATCTAGAGAACTTTTTGAATCTTCTTTTTAGCAAAAGTTCTATGTATGCAAATTGAAGTCAAAAACCAAAATCACTCCGTTAGTTGCACTAGCAATTAGCTGCAAAAGAAGTCTTTAGCTGCAGAAAAAAGCTTTGCCCGCATAATTTTTGAAAAATCTCGACGCTACTGTCATATTTTCCTAATTTTTTCGTAAATCTGTTTTCTGTGTTTTTCCAGCATGGATATCAAACGCGAAAAAAATATTACAAACCGATAAAAATTTTGGCGTTTGTAGATAACCCAAAAGCGATAAAGGTTGAGGCTCCTGTTGAGGGGTCGTACTTAATTCCCAAATCGATGTGTTCCTGAATGCCAAAGCCGAAGTTGCCTGTGTCCGAAAAGTTCTCACGATAGAGTTCGTATTCTTTAACCCAGAGATCGAAAGTTAGGTGACAAAGCACTGGGGAAAAGGCTAACCTTCAATCCGCGACCAATGATTTACTCCGCTTTCATGGTCCTTAGCGATACAGCTTCATGATGGAAGGCGTTCCACAAAAATCTCCTTCATCCAGTCAGATGTCGAAAAAGCCCCAGTATTGCTTGCTCTTCCAGGCCACAAGTTCATCATACTCTGGATCTAAAGTTTCCTAAATAAGCTAACAACTTAACATAAAAACATCAGAAAGTTACTTTGTCTCTCCTAGATCGCTTGGTTGCTGGATTACTACTCATTGCAAATACCTTAAATACGACAAATAGTGCTTGATCAACACCGAAAATATTATACAGTAGTCCTTCTGTATAGAATAGCCCTCGACATTATTTATGTTCTATGCGGTCCCCAAGGGCTAAACTATATTGGCAACTAAAGGCCACCACAAATTGTAATTTATGAAAGCGATAAAAAGCAATAAAAAAGCGATAAAAATTTTATCGCTTTTTTTTTAAATAATTCTCGTTTGAATTTTTATCGCTTTTGACATCCATGTTTCCCAGTCGCTGAGTTTGAAAAAAGGCTTCATTCTTAAAAAAACTCAGACTCTTCACCATACCCAAATAAATTTTGGGTAGCAAATACATTACGAATATTATTTTTTATGAAAAACATTGCAAAAAAGTAAATAAAAGTTACGCAAAAAATCATTCATAAAATTTTTGCATAAATTAAAAAAATACCAAATAACTTTGAGAGACAATGTATTTTTAAAGTTGAAAAACAGATAGAAGAATAACAAGACTTACAAAAAATTAAAGTCAAAAACAAATTGGAAAATGTTGCAGGACATTCAAAGCTAAACATAGACAATCTTCTTGGATGACAAAGAACCGGAAATAATCACAACAATAATAAATATACATTTATTGATAGCGAATATAACATTATCCATAAATCAAGGAAGAGTATTTACTTGAAGTTCAACGATCATCTTATGCACATAGCCGAATCCATTTTCCAATTTCACTAAAAAAACTTGATCCACACTTGCTCGATATTTACGAGGACTTACACAACAGCCACAAGCTCGTCTCTTAGTCTTCCTACTTGACTGACCTTCGCCACGCGGAGGATTCTGACGCTGCACATTTTGGACTTCGACTCTCTGAGGCTGCACGCGAGCAACTTTAGCTGATTGAGAAATTTCACCGGAAACAGGCGCGGCATCCAATGGAGCGACATCTTCATCCGAAGGCACAACAACCACTTGGACTTGACGCGGAGGCGCTTGAACCACTTGCACAGGAGGAGGCTGCATAACTTGGATCGGCTGAATAGGCTGCACATAGACATTAGGACGATAGTATGGAGAACAGCCATAGTTGGCGCCATAGTAAGGAGAGTAGCCACCATAGGGACTACAGCCATAATTGTTATATCCATAACCATCATAATAGTAGCAGTCATCCTACAAATCAAATGCAAAAATATAAATTGGATGTTTGTATGATTGACTAACCACACAACCAGCAGAAGAACGACTCTTTTCCTCCGATTTGACAACTCGGGATGACACGATGCGTGCGGCCTATCACTCTTGCTACTATTAACAAGAGAAGACGGAGAAAGTGTAGAGAGAACGGCTCCCTGAGCGTAGTTTGACGAAAGTATAGACTTCTGACCCGTCAGCTGCTTTTCAGCTTGAATTCGATCACCACTACTTTTATTGCTCCGGAACTAAAGACAAAATTTAAAAACAGAAAACACAAAAGTCCGAAATACCCAATTGAAGAAGCTTGCCATTTGAATAATTTTATATAGAAGCACAACCGGATTGCAAGCAACTTTCACCAAGAATGACTTTAAATTACTAATTTTTTTTTGACAATTTACAAATTCTAAGGATCACTTTTTAAAAACTATTTAAAAAAGAACATTTATTTTATTTTTTTAGTTTATGTTTCGACGTCATTGTGTAACAGCTCAGGTAATTTTGAAAAAAAAAATTTCAGCTGAAGAATCCAGTATTTGCGTGTTTATAGATCTTGAAAGATCATCCTGAACTAGATTATGCTTTGTTTATATATGCTGATATCGCAATAATCAATCAGATCGTTTGCTGGAAGAATATTTTCTTGTTCCCACCATCCCTAAAAATGTGGATCTGATATTTTCCGAGGTTGTTGTCAATTGAAATTTTTTAACACATCCTTCTTTTCAGCGTATCTTTACATTTGAAATTATGGCAGGCACCTATTTTGTGAGGTAGAAAATTGGGATGTTGTAATTTTTATTGCAATTAATGTTCCTTGCTTAAGAAACACAGAATATGCGAGGGAATTTCTGAACAGCTGGGCCGATTACTTTTACAAACTTCCTAACAGTTTTCATGGGACTGACAATGGAGCCATACATGTGAATAAAATTGTTTACCGTAATTCCTCTAATAAGCCGCCCCCCCCTCTGGTTCAAAATCGTGTTCTTGGCATTGTGTTTTTGACCCATTTTTTGAAGACTCCTCTTTGGCAAGTTGCCCCTCAATTTGTAGCCAGTGAGATGAGCTACAAAATAGATGGTGACTTGCCTAAGGCCTCAAACACAATGAGGAGTCTGTTTGCGGATGCTAAATCAGATTTGTCGCACGGAAATGGCCATAATTTTTTTTTTCAATTTTTCAAAAATTATTCTGTTATTACCATTTTGTAGCTAAGATTCAGGGCTACCAGATAAGCATTTTATAAAGTAGATGTCATTTGAAAAATTGAGATAAAAAAGAAAGACTCCGCCCAAGACTCTTGACTCAAATTATAGTCAGGAGTCTTGGGCGGAGTCTTTCTTTTTTATCTCAATTTTTCAAATGACATCTACTTTATGAAATGCTCATCTGGTAGCCCTGAATCTTAGCTACAAAATGGTAATAACAGAATAATTTTTGAAAAATTAAAAAAAAAGTTATGGCCATTTTCGTGCGACAAATCTGATTTAGCATCCGCAAACAGACTCCTCATTGTGTTTGAGGCCTAACAGTGGTTTTCAAAACATAGGTCAAAAACACAATGCCAGAAACCCGTTTTTTGAATTTAGGGGGGGGGCGGCTTATTAGAGGAATTACGGTATTTTCTATAAATGTACATTTTTTATTATAGAGCGTTTTCTTGACCACTTTTGTCAGAACTGTTCTCGTGACTGGCGCAAATTATGCAACAGACTGTGGCATATATCAGATGGATTTGATGCCCTTAGTTTATACACCAGTAATCAGAACTGATTTAAAAAAGGTCTAATATACATTAGCGTTTCAGCATGTGTCAAGTTTTTACTTCGAGATAAGAATTTGTTCTACGAAAAGACTCAAAAGAAAAATGATCTGACAGGAAATGGAAAAGTTTTGTTTCTTACAGGTGTCTTTATGCGAAAAACTTTTTATTGTATAGACTTTTGGGATAGTCAAAAAAATTAGGCCATGTCGATTTTGGGTTCGTGATGGCTGGCTCACTGCTTCACAGTGGTGTCCTAATGACTTTATGTTGCATGGCTGGCAGAAAAAGTAAATAGTTGGCTAATAATAATGCACTTGAAATGAATAAATTCTTGTTCAGGAGGAAAGACAAAGTGATTTTCGGGAGATGGCACTCCCTGTTGGTTGATTCCGAGACGTTGAAATTTGAGGAAAAAAGGTGTGGCATAATAAAATGATTTGAAGAAAATTTTGCTAATTCAGGTGTGGAACAAAAGATTGTTATCTTAATTGGCCGTACAAGAACACTTTTATAAAGTCTAATGAGTTCGTTGGTAACATAATTGCTAAACAATACCTCAAAGCAAGAAAGAAGTACGACAAAGAACTGGCTCAGCTTTCAGTTTACGGACTTCATTCCTAACATTCAATTCAGAGTTGAATGAATGTTTTTGTGTTCTCTTAGCTTTAATACGGGTGTAATATATAATTGTTGTATAAAGGTACCTAAAAACTCTTTAGTAGCTCACAAAAACATTGACAGGAAACGAAACAAACATTCAAATTTGGCCATGCATTTAACACTAGAAAGGCCGTTCGTGACTTTTGTTTTTTCTAGCACAGTTTTTCATGCTGATTCTTTTGGTGCCGGTCGTTTTCTCCTGACCGACGGAAAAAGTCGAGGAAAATGCAGTTTATTTTTGTCATAAATTTCATCCTCTTAAAAAAAGAGAAACACAGTCTCACTTGTAATGTAATACTTGTATCTGGTGCAGCTTTTCATGCTCTACCACGTGAAATTTTTATTTTCAGAAAATGCCATATAAAATTTTGAGAAAATAACGAACCAAGCCACAACCACCTGAATTTTCGTCCAAAAGCCCTAGTTTTTTGTGAGGTCTTGGGTTAAAATTGTTTTGGCTTGAATTTTTAGATATTTGCTTGTTGTCTTGTGAGTCTTTGTACTAGTTCTGTTGCATTTCTCACGCTAATCATTTTGGTATATTGGAAACCAAAAATGTTGAAGAAAGTCGTGCGTAAATAAACCAAACCAGGTACCCTTCAATTTTGAATACCAGGAAAACAACTGATTCTACCTTTTCTCCTCTAATTTCTGAGTGCCTTTTGTCTAATTTCCGTGCTGAGTTTTCGCCTTTATTGTAGCTCTTGAATTTCTCTACAAGTACTAACCAAGCATTGAGCAGTTAAACACAGGCATGACGTGTTCGTGGGTGGCTTTAAATGAAAATTTGACAGGTCAGAAAATGGTGGTTTTGTGAGTTGGACGTTGGTTGACCAAGTTTTTGCATACAGATTGCAACTCACGTATACTTATTCGAAACAGAAAAAAGAGCAGATTCTCACGATCATTTTTACATATTACAGTCATAAATGTGTCTAGCAAGAAATTTTCTGTACATTCGAAGAAGATGTCCTGGGATGACGTCATTTATGAAAAATTTAAACTGCATTTTCCTCGACTTTTTCCATCGGTCAGGAAAAAACGACCGGCACCAAAAGAATCAGCATGAAAAACTGTGCTAGAATAAACAAAAGTCACGAACGGCCTTTCTAGTGTTAATTCTTTATGAGACACAAAAATCCTATCTTTTAAAAGCTTTTTTTACCCATTCTCAGCAGTGAACCAAGGCCAGCGAGTCTCCGCTTCTTTTTACTGGAAAAACTTTGCATTATTTATCGTGACCTATATTTGCAGTAGAAAGAGATTGAAACTCCGGCGCTGGTGCGATATGGAACCCCCTTAAACGCTAGTGCCCCTAATATTTTTTACTTAGGTCTGTAGGCTTAGCTTTAGTCTCAGGGCCTGGTCATTATTTACAAATGTTTTTGTATAATTGTTTTTTTGAAAAAGAATGTTTTCAGAAACTCCGCAAGAATTATTGAGGAGGTGTATATGACACTAGCTTGGCGCGAGGGAATATATGGCAATAGAGTCAAAAACTGTATTCAAAACATTTATTACGCATGAATCTATTTTATATACACAGTGAACACAGTGCGAAATAATAGCAGAGCAAATACAAAAGTGCTTGTCAGTCCAAATGTTGGGTCACATCTCACTTCTTTTTGCCAAAGAAAGGGAACATCGAACCCATTCCACCCATTCCACCCATGAAGGGCATGCCCATTCCATAGCCTCCATATGGATAGCCTCCATAACCCCCATAACCGTACCTACAAATACAGACATATAACAACACCCAAAAGAAACAAGAATAATGGCTTCTTCCCGTTGTTAGAGTTCGAGTTAGAGAGTGGAGTTCGGGTAAGAGGTGTTCATGTACTCAAAAACCCGAACTCTAACTCGATGGTGTTCACGTACATCGAGTTAGAGTTAGAGGTCGAGCTTAAAAATGTTCATGTATATAGCTTAGATAACTCAGAATCTTACTCCAAAGCCGTCTAAAGCCACTAAAAGTTAGTTTTTGGGGGTTTTCTAAAAGAAAATCCAAGTATGTGCATGAAAATCTTCAAATCCAATCTCGAACTCTAACTCAAACTTTAGGTACATGAACACCCTCGAGTTAGAGTTAGAGTTAGGATCAGATCAATCCCGCACTCTAACTCTAACAACGTGAACAAGCCATAAGAGTGGTTGGAAATTTTTTGACGCTACTGGCTTATACCCCCCCAAAAAAGCTACTTTCTTATACCCCCCCAAAAATCGGACCTACTGTCATATACCCCCCCCCAAAAACCGACTTTTTTGGGAGTGTCTAAAAACCATTTTTATGCAATAATTTTGCCATAAAGGGACCAGAAAAGCAGTTTAAAAGGGATTATGGGCTGTATTGGGAGGGGAAGGGAATAATACAGGGGCCACTTTTTTTTAGCTGCTTTACCATGTTTTTCAACTCGGGCCGTGGCAAAAATAGACTCTATATGCATTTTATGATCAAGTGTACTTCTCGGAATCATGTCTAAGGTAAGTGCGTGCGCGCATCTCTAACTCTCAAGCCCCCTGCGCCCCTTCGGGGGCGCAGGGGGCTTGGGGGCTTGGAGTTGAGATGCGCACACCCACATACCTTAGACACAAATCACTCGAAGGCGACTCTGGATGCATGAAAAAACATGCATACCAGAGTTATTTATGCGGTAGGCCCCAGTATTCAAAACTATGTTCAACATCTTTGATTTTACGACCGAAAAGGTTTCCCCCCTCTTCAGGCCTGGGGCTACGAGCCAGAGGCTCAGCCGTCCAAAATTTACACGACAACCATCAGGATCCACCCGGCTGATCGGTCCGATCATTTCGAGTAGTTATACTTTTACGTGCACCACAAGTGGCTGGGTTTGAAAGTGACTTTAACGCTAAGAGAATTAATACTCTTTGGTACTTATAGGCACTATTGAAGTGGCCCCTGTTTTGTCCCTTCCCTCCCAATACAGCCCTTGAACCCTATTTTAATTGCTTTTCTGGACCTTTTATGGCGAAATTATTGCTTAAAAATATGTTTTGACCACTCCTAAAAATCTTGATTTTTGGGGGGGGGTATAAGCCAGTAGGTCCGAGGATTGGGGGGGGGGGTATAAGAAAGTAGCTGTTTTTGGGGGGGGTATAAGCCAGTAGCGCCAATTTTTTTGTTGCTATCGAAAGGTTTTTTGTGATTTTTAAAAATTAAGAATACCGACATTTCTGTAGTCACAAACTGATGAAAGGAATTTGAAAATTCAGAGGAAATTATAATTTTTCTTTTAAAAATGGCAACCCGAATTTCAGACATTTCTAGCCACAAACAAAAATCAGCGAGTGACAAATTCAAACTGCGATAATTGAGATTGCGACAGTTCAAACTGTGATAGTTCAAATTGCACCAATCAAATAGCAACAAAAATTTACTATTTAAGTTACGAATCTTGTTTATAAATGTTTGTCTCAGCTTGATCTATCAATTTTAAATGTCACAAGCTATCGTTGGCCCAGGTGAAACCAGTACAGTCCACTCTCGGTTCAGGGGACCAGGATTGGCGGCTAACATGTCTATTAATTTGTGAGGTTTCAAATCGATTTGGCTAACTCGGTACCCGAGCATCGGTTTGAGGGCGGTGATTAACTAGGTTGGCGGATAACCGAAAGTTTACAATAGCATAAAAAAGTGAAGGTATTTTGCTAAAAACAATATAAAATACCTTCTGTATCCATATCCCCACTGGGATTCTACCACTGGCAAAACTGCTATCAGCACAATACATGCAAATAGAATCAGCATAGCGCTGCTTGAAGAGTTCGACATTTTTAGTTGTAAACCAAAAACAGGTGCTGGGAATAATTAGGAAGAGTGCTCGGCTGTGCGAGAGTAAAACCACTAGTTTATATAGCTCAGTAATATGACATGTTTTGGTGGTGAACTTCTTTCGAGAAACATCTTTGTGGTGTGAATTCGCCGAAAACGGTCAATGATGTTTTTAGACCATAAGATATTTGTTGTGCAGTAAGAAGGGAAAATGAATTTATATTGTGTGATTTTGCTGTCACCGCTGCTGTGGAATTAATTTTTACTTTGTTTGGAAAAGAAAGAATAATATTTGGTGATGCATAAAAATGCTGTTTTTGTTTTGCCTTTTGTTCAAAAAGAGTGATCTTAGAACTTGGTGTTTGCCTAATAGTGACCACTAAACGTCAATCAGACGCCAAATATATAGGCTCAGATTATTTGTTGATTAAATGCAAAGTATTCCTATTGCTTGTACAGGGTGTCCGCTCAATTTCCGCCGCTTCCGTTTTGATATTTTAGTTATTTTTTCCCATACCTTTAAAAATCTTTTACGCCATTCGAAAGCCCGTATCTTAGGAAATTTTTTGGCTTCAGTGGCTTTAAAAAATAATCTTCAGGTGGATAGATCTGCTCCTTTAAAGTTAAGGACAGATTTTTGTAATTTTTTGATTTACATTCTGTTCTTCCTATCTTCTGATTTATCTTTTTTACAAGGCGTAAAAAACAAAACGTCGTTAGTCCATCCTTCTTCGAAGGCAATGTGAAACGGGAATCCTTTTTGCAGATGCTTCAACGCTTTGTCCAATCTGTGCGTCGAAAGAGGGGTTTTAAAAGCTTCATCCTCCAACAAGTTGGAGCGCCACACATCAAAAGAGAAGTGATTGAATATCTCAATCAGAAATTTCCTCATCGATGGATTGGGCGCGATTCTCCTTGCCAGCAAAACGAGATTGTATTGAAGTGGCCACCTAGCTCTCCTGACTTGACACCTTACGATTTCTTACTTTGGGGCTATATCAAGTCAAAGGCTACACCAGCCCAGTGCCAAGCCTCCAAGAGTTGCATCGAAGAATTGAAATGGCCATCCGACAAATGCCTCAAGATATAGATGTCATTAGTATATACCCCAAAAGTTCGTTCCTGCCTTGGGTCCAACACTTTTTTAGCTCAATTTTCGAAGTCTTTTGCCAAATGTGATTCTCCAGTCTAGTTAAAAATATTTCAAGGATTCCGATTTTGCCGGTCGTTTCTAAAAAACACAACAATTTATCCACTAAGACCCGCAACTTTCTCATTAGTGTACACCTTTTTAGAATTTAGGCGAAAATCGCAAATTCAAAATCTGAAAATTCCAAAAAAGTGTTCTTAACTTTAAAGTGGCAGATCTCTTCATCTAAAAAATTGCAACGCTGCTAGACGACACGGGCTTTTGAATGATATATAGGTTTCTTAGAAGTATGAAAAAAAATTAAAATATCAAAAAGGAAACGGCGGAAATTGAGCTGACACCTTTATATGATTAACAAAAAAACCGTTGAAGACAATAAATTTCAAAGATGGCAAAATTCATACTTGAACATTTAGGCAGCAAAGTTCAAATTGCACAAATGCAAGTCGTACGAATGCAAATAGGGCTAAAAATCGCTGAGAACCATCTTAGAACCATAAAATTTCAAAAAAGGTCGTGGCGCTAATTTAAAATCTTTTTAAATGGCTTCAAAAAGTCCAGCAATGTTTTTTAGCTTTGCGAAAAATTAAAAACGAGTTCCGAACTTAAAAAAACCTAGTTTCCATATACCGTAAAACCTCTTGAAATCCCCCACGAAGACTACGAAACGCGGCCATTTTTCAATTTTTTAAATTAGCGCCTTTTTCTTTTTTAAACCACATCTACATTTTTACGGTTGCTTGTATGCATTTATCTTTCTTTTTTTGTAGATCAGCTAGAAAAGCAGCAATCGACATCGGAGATTCCCAAACAAGAGTTGGCGTCAAATGAAAAGAAGAAAATAATAGTCACATAAGGCGCATGAACAATGAGGAGGCCGTTTGCGGATGCTAAACCTGACTTTACCCACGGATTTGGTCATAATCGTTTTTTTTGAAAAATTATTCTGTTGCTGCTATCTTGTATTCGAGATTCAGAGCTAGCAGATGAGCTATTGACAAAATAGATCTTGTTTGAAAAATTGAGATAAAGAAGAGAGAATCCACCCAAGCATCCGTACTCGAATTCGAGTTAGGATTCTTAGGCAAAATCTAAAATTTTGAAAATTTTCCAAAAATTTTTATTTGTGTAAACTTTTTATCCTATTTTTTTATATTGCTGTGTTTGTATCAGATGACCACCGCCATAATCTCAGCTACATTTTAAATGTAAATTTCGTTGTAGGAAGTGGAAATATGGAGAAGATTTTCCGGCGCACTCTTAGGGTGTACCAAAATTTTTAATTCCAACATTTTGAAGTTTTAAGATTTTTTAGCCCCACCTGAGGACGTTTGAACGGCTTGAGTTTACAATCCCCCCACGGGGAGTGTTCGGATGGAGGAGATAACATCATATTCGTGTTTTTCGACCCCGATTTCATGAGAAAGCCGGCTGTTTTTTTCGTTCTGAGAAAAAAAAAATTTCGAACCACAGGGGGGGGATATCATGGTTTTTTAGTCAAAATTTGAAAAATTTAAATTGGCGCTTTCTGAATTTTAAAAGGAATAAGGGCTGTATAGGGAGGGAAGGGAATAAAGGGGGCCACTAATCATAGGGGGCCCACTAACAAGAAGATGTTGAACACAGTTTTGAATAGTGGGGCCTACAGCATAAATAAACTCTGGTATGCATGCTTTTTCATGCATCCAGAGTCACTTTCGAGTGATTTGTGTCTAAGGTATGTGGGTGTGCGCATCTCAACTCCAAGCCCCAAGCCCCCTGCAGACCCGAAGGGGGCGCAGGGGGTTGGTTGGTTAGAGATGCGCTCACTCACTCACCTTAGACATGATTCCGAGAAGTACTCTTGACCATAAAATGCGTATAGAGTATCTTTTTGCCACGGCCCAGTTGAAAAACATGGTGAGGCAGTCGAAGAATACATATATTTACTTTTATATTGTTCTGCCATAAAAGTGGCCCCCTTTTATCCCCTTCCCCTCCCAATACAGCCCTTAATCCCTTTAAAATTAAAAAGGCGCCAATTTAAATTTAAATTTTTCAAATTTTGACTAAAAAACCATGAAACCCCTCCTGTGGTTCGAAAACTTTTTTTCTCAGAACCAAAAAGCAGCCGTCTTACTCATGAAATTGGGGTCGAGAAACACGAATATGATGTTATCTCCTCCATCCGATCACTCCCCGTGGGGGATTGTAAACTGCAACCGTTTGAACTACACCGTTTTCGACTTTTACACTGTTAATAATACACATTTAAAAAATAATAACGAAGGGGTGAGCTGAAGCGTGGATTACAAAGCCAGAATTACAAAAGTTACTTTTAAAAATAGTGTTGAATGAACGAAAATGTACGGAAAAGTACAGTCGAGTCTTGAGGGAAGGGCCGATTCGCATTCGAGACATTCGCATTTGGCGAAATCCGCATCTGCAAAATTTGTATTGTAGTCTAATTTGACTGAATTTTGCAAATGTTTCGAATGCGAATCGGCCCTTTCTCGTCTTGATACGACATAACAAAGTTATCAAGCTTTTCAAACATGCCTCAATTTCCGTGGCAGTGCCACTGGTTGGTAAAATATCAACTCGTGACCATTTTAACTCGAGACTAGAGTAGTTCACGGTCGGTTAATTTGGCCTTACCCGGTTATCGGTTAACCGGATTTTTGCAAACCCGGTTAGTCGGTCGGTTAGTGAAATACCCGGTCGGTTAACCGCCGTTTAATTCGGTTAATGATTAACCAGGGAACCTCAAGTAGTGTCTTTTTTCAAAGGCTTCATTGAGAGGTTTTTTTGCAGATTCTTGTAGAGCACCCCGAAGCTATATAACGAAGTGCTGCCAATATCTCCATGTCATTTAAAAATTTGTGGGCACCAGGCCCCCGAAGTTGCCGAAAAACCATGATCATAGTTGCACGGGCGCCGGCGTCGCTAGTCAAAACGGGCGCCGGGCGCCGACCTAACAAATTTTGAGCCGACTTGACAAATTTTGGGTGCCAACGTTGCAGATAATGTTTTTTCGAGACTGTCAATAACTTAATTTTGTATTGAAAAAAACTTATTGGTCATACTCGCTATTACCGCATATTCTAAGAGTATTTAAAAAAACAAAAAAAGTCGGCGCCGGCCCCGTGCAACTATGACCATGATACGAGTATCATGGTTTTTAGCTTACTTTTGAATTATCCTTGTTTTACATATTTTTGAGTATTCGACTTGTACGCGGAGTTTTCTCGCATATTGTGATTATGTTAACTAGTACTTTGGAAATCACCTCACGTCTTGTCATAATGTTGCGAAGAGGCCGATACCTGAGTGTGGCGGGAATTCAAATAATAGCTGCCTTTTCTCAGGAATTCGAATATTCTTAGAATTTCAGCTCTGATAAGATGATGTTTTTATACTTTATGATATTGCAAATGAAAACCTAGCTTCTATGCTACAGAATGGTATAAAGAACGTGTGCACCTTCCGACCATATTTAAAATCATTGTTCATTACAAAAATAAGAAAATGTTTCGAACAAATGAAAGAAAAAATGTCAGAATAAATGACTGCTTTGAAATAAAAAATCTAAGTCACCACAACGCTTTTAAAACAGTGTTTGTGTCAAAAAGACCTATTCAGTAGTTTAACCCATTTTTGGCCGATTTTCGAAAAAGTTCTGAAATAGTGGAAAATGTTTTGCAGAAAAAGCCAGTTTTAGCGATCAAAATTAAATTTTTCAAGAAAAAGAAATTTGACGTGTCCTTTAGGCCCCACATTTTTTTGGTCACAAGTCCACCATATTTATTTTTTATATCAAAAGCAAGCAAATTTAGTCTCGTTATGTAGCTTAAACATCGTATGTTGTCATAAAAAACTGAACGTGTGAAAAAACAGGTGAAAGAAATCCAAAAAGAGTCTTTTGAAGTGAAAAAATTTTGAAGCAATTTAAAAAAAGACCATGATACCCCACCCTGTTGTTTTCTGGTATAAAAATCCTACCAGTGCGCAGTAACGGATTAAAAAGTTATAAGCAAAAGAAATAGCTTAATAAATTTGGGCTACCCTGTAAAACCTTGGTGAATTGACATTTGAATGGGGAAGTTAACTGTTTTTGCCAAATTAAGCCATGTGTGGAATTAAAAAATGGTTAATCATCTTTTCTGTGGCGAATTTACTTTTTTTGTAGCAAAAATGTTTTTTTTGTGGCAAATTTATTTTGTAGCAAATTTACTTTTTTTTGTGGCAAACTTACTCTTTTTGTAGCAAATCCGATCTCAGTCCGTAGCACATATACTTGAGGTAGTGTGCTTATTTATTCATCCAAAATTCTCAAAATTGGTATTCCGAGTCTATGAAAGACTTGGACTTCATGAAAGACAAGTGGATTAATTGCTGGTAAAGCTGCTGGGCTTTAAATCTATTCTAGCACACGCACTTGGCACACTCTCAGCTGCTTCATTGCTCAACATCTTCTGATGGATCAGTTATGAAATTCTTAAATTCAAGCTTACCAGATTTACCATCAATACAATGCATGATGATAATTCTTTCAACCTTAGCCACATTATACTCCACCATTTAGAGAAGAGCAACACTTCAGTCCGTACGCTTTTGGATCTTAACGGGCTTTTTCTTGTGAAGAAAAGAGTGTTGGCCGAAATAGCCGGGTGCAAGTGGGATCTTCTGCCAACTGCCTATGATCTTTCAGGAATTTGCAATTTTCGGGTGCTGGACAAAACCGAAATTCCCAGTTCACTTTTCTCGAAGATCGGTTTTGAGTCTAAA
This sequence comes from Ditylenchus dipsaci, assembly GCA_004194705.1. Classification (NCBI taxonomy): domain Eukaryota; kingdom Metazoa; phylum Nematoda; class Chromadorea; order Rhabditida; family Anguinidae; genus Ditylenchus; species Ditylenchus dipsaci. The sequence continues at coordinate 72,805 of SADC01000310.1, read as the reverse complement.
AAGACTAAAAACGGTATGCGAATCAAGCGTATCAACGGATATATATATGTTTCTGAAATTTTTAGAAATAAATAAGCACACTAACTCAAGTATATGTGCTACGGACTAAAATCGGATTTGCTACAAAAAAGAGTAAATTTGCCACAAAAAAAAAGTAAATTTGCCACAAAAAAAACATTGTTGCTACAAAAAAAGTAAATTCGCCACAGAAAAAATGATTAGCCTTAAAAAATTCGAAACATCCGGAAACACCCAAAAGGGTGTTTCAACACCCAAACACCTGAACAAAAAAGGGTATATTTATGCAAATTTTTCATGCAAAGTGGTTGAAACTATGAAAAATCTCGGTTTAACATTAAGACTTGGATACACGAAGCTGTGTTGTCAATGGAAGTCGTTTATAGATAATCAGAAAGCCCTATGTTCGCGCTATCTGGTAATATATAGACTTTCAAGATATTATCTACCAAAGAGGGTCTACGTAGCACACCAAAAGAAGGCCTACGAACTTGTGTGCGGCCCTCTTCAAAGACTTTTTTTGCCCTTAAAAACCACATTTTGAAATTCTAACGCTAGGTTTGGAATCTTCTCAAAAAACTGGTCCAGGATAGCCAAATACCACAGTCGGCCTTCGGAGTGTTAAGCTCGGCATCTTATGAATATGGTTTAAAAAACACAATATTGTTTTTGGTCACTTCGTTTAATAATTGCTTAAATAATTGCAATTTTGAATCACTCAGTTCTTGAAAAGAAATATTTAAATAAATGAGCGGTTCTATTAAGTTTCAAAAGCAGTAAAAGGGCGATTCCCGCATTGACCTCTCATTTACACACAGATTTTGTCTTTTTAAACTTTTTTATGCATTTATTTTGTGGTTAGGTCACATTCGTTCAAATTTTACCTGTGGTTGTCTATATTAAACTAGTTTTACAATACATGTTGTAACAAGAATTCTGGCCACTTTTAAACGCCATGACTTTCTTTGCAGGACGAATTTCGAATATCTGTAAACGCAGATCGACTCTGTTTTCTGGGCAATTTAATTGTTGTATAAAGTCAAAAACACGATTTTCGCTTGGTCCCCCTGTGGTTTGGCCTTACTTATCCGTAACCTACCACAGACCAGAACCTTAACCACAGGGGGACCAAACGAAAATCATGCGTTTGACCTTATATACCAAAAATTGCCCAGAAGAACTGAGTCGATATACGTCTACAGATACCGTATTTCCTGTAATAAGGCGGCACCCTCTAATAAGGCGGCACCCCCAACTTCGAGGGTCTATATCTCGAAGCAGAGTAAATATTTTGGTTATCTGTTTGATGCGTTTTCTTAACTCCCACGAGCTCTACCGATTCTAATTTTTAGATTTTGGTTGAGCACCCAAAAATCTCGAGATTGAATTCGAATTTTCCGGATTTTCAGGGGTTTGAAAAATAAGGCGGCATGCCGCCTTATTACAGGAAATACGGTATTCGAAATTCGACCTGCAAAAAAAGTTATGGCCTTTTAAAAGTGGCCAGAATTCTTGTTACGCCTTGTAGTTTCACAATGACGCGGAAAAAACCTTCGCCGCCGTTGCTAAACAGATAGCTCATTTGTAATTTTTTATTTTTCACACCGAGAAGTGCTTTTGATTTGAAACCAAATCGTATATCAATGTATCTGTAAGAATTTTGAGCTCTTCCTGGGGAACGCCTGACGATTCGATACAAAAACTGAATCGATACACCGAATCGATGGAGTACGGCCAGTTCCCGATGAAGCCAGTTCCCGATGGCCAGTCCCCGATGGTCTTTTTAACGGCCAGTTCCCGATGGTTTTTCGAAAATTTATTTCAAAGTTCTGTCTCTTTTTTAAAGTTCGATTTGATCACAGTTTTCAGGGCTGGAGAGGACAAATCGATTATTTGTCAATAGGCCAGCAAAATATTGACCATTAAAAGTGTTTTGGGTATTTTCAATTTCAAATGAAAAATCAATGATAAAAGACAAATGATGATCTTTATTTGAGAGGGTGCCTATACAACGAAAGCTACAATAAATTCTAATGATTAGGAATGACTAGTGCCAAGGCAGTGATTAGGTATCGGCTCTATGCAAATTCAACCTCGACAAATCCATCCTCGGTAAATTTTTAGTCTAAACCAACCAAAGCAAGTGATCGTCCACTTAAAGCAAATGTTTTTTTTACTTTTTCGACTTCCAAAACTTGTTTTGGACTAACTCGGGCACGCTGAAGATGGTTTGATAATAGTAAAATAAGGTTATGTATGTTATTTTTTGAGTATTAAGAAATAATTAATTTTATCAGAACTCGATTTTACCAAAACTCAAAAAATACCATACAAGACGGCATTTTACCATTATCAAACCATCTTCAGCCTGCCCGAATAAGTCCAGAAAACAGGTTTCGGAACCCAAAAAAGTAAAAAATTTTTGATCCAAGTGGACGACCACTTGGTGGTTGCAGTGACGAATCCCCCCCCCACGGGGACTGATCAGGTGGAGGAAATAACTTCATATTCGTGTTTCTCGACCCCGATTTCATGAGAAAGCCGCGCGTTTTTTTGGTTCTGAGAAAAAAAAAAATTTTCGAACCACAGGGGGGGTATCATGGTTTTTTAGTCAAAATTTGAAAAATTTAAATTGGCGCCTTTTGAATTTAAAAGGGAATAAGGGCTGTATTGGGAGGGGAAGGGAATAAAAGGGGCCACTTTTATGGCAGAACATTATAAATTTGAATATCTATATTCTTCGACTGCCTCACCATGTTTTTCAACTGGGCCGTGGCAAAAAAAGACTCTATACGCATTTTATGGTCAAGAGTACTTCTCGGAATCATGTCTAAGGTGAGTGAGTGAGCGCATCTCTAACCAACCAACCCCCCTGCGCCCCCTTCGGGTCTGCAGGGGCTTGGGGGCTTGGAGTTGAGATGCGCACACCCACATACCTTAGACACAAATCACTCGAAAGTGACTCTGGATGCATGAAAAAGCATGCATACCAGAGTTTATTTATGCGGTAGGCCCCAGTATTCAAAACTATGTTCAACATCTTCTTGTTAGTGGGCCCTGTGTGATTAGTGGCCCCCTTTTATTCCCTTCCCCTCCCTATACAGCCCTTATTCCCTTTAAATTCAAAAGGCGCCAATTTAAATTTTTCAAATTTTGACTAAAAAACCATGATACCCCCCTGTGGTTCGAAAAAATTTTTTTTTCTCAGAACCAAAAAAACGCGCGGCTTTCTCATGAAATCGGGGTCGAGAAACACGAATATGAAGTTATCTCCTCCACCTGATCAGTCCCCGTGGGGGGGGGATTCTGAACTCAAGCCCACTTGGTTTTGTTAGTACATGGGACATTTAGCAAAACTCTGGTTGGTTCATAGAAAAGTGGTTTTACTAACCATCGTGAGACTTTCTGGTCCCTTAGAGGACCACTTTGACATTCTTCATTCGGTTTGACATTATTTTACTTATTGATGACAATGAGAATTTGTCAAATCCAAATGCGCGTGGTACAGTTCTCTTTAGTCTCTCACTGTACTCTCTTGTGTCGTTCCAAATAATTAGGTTTTGGGTTATGGTTAGTAACCGCGGTAAAATTAAACGTGATTTTCGTGGTGAGATAAGAATTTAAAATGAATTTTCGGGCATACGGACGTTTAGCGGTTGGCGGGACAAATGTCCCAAAAACCACTAAACGTCACACCAAAACGCCAAGCTTTTTTTAGATGTTTTTTAGGCTTTAGGCTTAGGCCCCAGCTTAGGACAGAAAAAAACATCCGAACATCCTCAAAGTAATGATGAAAAAAGCTTGGCGTTTTGGTGTGACGTTTAGGGTTTTTGGGACATTTGTCTCGCCAACCGCTAAACGTCTACGCACCGAATTTTCGAAAAACCTTCGGGAACTGGCCTCTAAAAAATCCATCGGGAACTGGCCGCTAAAAAAAACCATCGGGAACTGGCCATCGGGAACTGGCTTCATCGGGAACTGGCCTGTGTCCCGATTCGATACACTGAGGGTCCAATTAATGATTAAAAGATTGATTCTTTCACAGACAATTCAGCTTAAATAGATTTCTTAATCGGTTTCTACTATAATGAGGATGTGATGTAGCAGAGAAGCCTATAAACCCCATTATTGCCAAGCCATGGGCCACTCCATTGTAGAAGCTAGCCCATTCCATAGTACAGGGTGTCCAACAAAAACTGGTGCAAAAAGAAAAAAATCGTCCAAGGTTTCCCCTCCCCGCCGGGATTGGGCTTTTTCGTGTTTTAACGTCTCTTGGACGATGTTGAAAGATAGGAAACATTGGAACATTCTGAAACACATACGGAAATGAAATAAATGCGACAGAAAGAATTATAAAAAATTGAACGAAAATTCAAAAATTGCACCAGTTTTTGTGGGACACTCTGTAGATCGGTGAACCCAAATAACAGAGATTAATAGCCGAAATGATCTAGAGTCTATCAGATATCCGCCTTTTTTGCGACAAAATAGTTTATTTGGATTCTGCCATGGCTCACTCCATTTAGGTAGATTAGTCTTACTACCCATGAATCATTAGGCACTGGCTTCTCTATCCAAAAGTTGAGAAGTGATTGTCAAAACGGTCTTAATTACCAACAAACTAAAATTGGCGAATTAAAAATTAGAAATTTGCCACCTAGTGATTGTTTTGAGAGCAGTTAACACCAAAAATTGATCCTGTTGTTCCCTTTCGTCATTGTGGGCTATCTGCAAAGCTGCATGTAATAACCAAAGGCGGCAGTAAAAACAATAGTTCACTACCCCTGATTTTACATTTGGTGTAAGGATAGGCTTTGAAGAATCTAGCATTTGAGAAATATTGTGAAGGCGAATATTTAGATATTTGTGAAAACAGACAAAGAATAATGAAGAGTTATAAAATTCCGTACAAGCATTTAAAAAATGTCGATCCGCTGCATGTAATGATAGCGTATCAAATCGGTGTATCGAATCGGTTGTATACCTTCATAGAATCGTCACACTCACCGTTGGACTTCTTGTAAATTTTATAAATTCTTATACCAGTAACTTTTTTGTCCTCAAAAGATACCCTATTTCCTTGCACAGCCTAGGAAGAGTCGCTTGCATCAAAACAAAAAATTACGAAAAAGCATTTCGTATGGCAGCTGTGACTGCGGCCTTTTCCGCGTTCGTGTAAACGCCCCTTTATAGATATAAGTTGCTCGTGAAAACATTTGAACCTCAATCAGATCAATTATGGATGTGCAGACAACAGTTCACGTTCAAGCAGATGATGAAGGTAGACGAGCCAATCAGGCCTTCACCAATTTCATCAGAACGTTGGTTTTTAAAATTATCTCGCTTTGACATTCTTAAACCTTGTTGTTTTTTAGTTTTGTCGACGAGCATGGTGCTGATTTCTATCTGAAAGAAGTCGCTGAGTTGCAAAATGCTGAGAGAAACACGCTTTCTGTCCAATTTCCACACATCACCAAATTCAGTGCCGTTTGGCGTCGGCTATTGAGTTGGATTTCTATCGGTAATTATTTATAATTCTCCGTCTTCACAATTTTTTATTCACCGCCAAAATTTCAGATTATACCATTTTTGTGTGATGCAATTCGCCAGTTGGTTGTGGAAAGCTGCCAAGATGAAGCTCTGCATCCTCGTCTTCTTCGAAAAGAATACTATCTTGCTATCACCCACTTGAAAACTAAGCATCATGTGAGACATCTCACCAGCGACAAAGTCGGCAAGTTGGTCAGAATCGCAGGCCAGGTGGTGCGTACCCATCCAGTCCGTCCTGAGTTATGCTCCGGAACTTTCGTTTGTGATGATTGTCGGGTTGTTAGCAAAGATGTCGCTCAAAATTTCAAGTATACCCAGGTGTGTTTTTTGCATTTTCAAATTTCTGGTAGTAAAGTAAAAATGTTTTCAGCCACTTAAATGCGCTAATTCTCAGTAAGTCTCCATTAATTTCAATTTTTTCATCTTTGCTCTAGACTTGCTGGTTAAATTTGAAAGTATTGCAGGTGTCAGAATCGAACCCGTTTCCTTTTGGACACCGACAATTCCTTGTTCGTTGACTTCCAGCGTCTCAAAATTCAAGAAACCCAGGAAGAGTTGCCGCTTGGATGCATTCCTCGTACGGAGAATTAATTTTTGATCGTTCATTCCAAAAAAAAATCCTTTCTTCAGGCAATGTTGAAGTGATAATTCGAGGAGAAGCCGTGGAAACTGCCCAAGCTGTAAAAATTTGTAGTGTTGCTTTTTTTGCCAAATCTTATTTTTAGGGTGACCATTGCGACTTTATTGGAACCCTAATTGTCGTGCCGGATGTAGCAATGCTATCTGCTCCAGGTAATTATTTGGTTTGACGGGATTTAGTAATTATTTCAGATCTGGAAATGATATCTGATCCTTTTTACAGGTGTCCGTGCTCAAACCAAGAGTCACGCGAGAGGAAAGGATGCTTCGCAGGTTGAGGGACTTCGTGGACTGAAATCTTTGGGTGTGCGTGATCTTACCTACAGACTTGCTTTCCTCGCCAGTAGTGTTGCTCCTTCTAATTCAACCTTTGGCGGTATTGACTTTACTCACGAGGATGTGAGCCCAGGAGAATTGTGGAAGGGTCTTTTGCCCAGTGACCAGAATCGTTTGAAGCAGATGAGTGAAGATAAAAATATTGTGGACAACCTCTGCCAAGGTCTCTTTCCTAATATTTATGAAACAAGGAGGTGAAGCTGGGGATTCTTCTCATGCTGTTTGGTGGGTGGCAAAGAAATCGGATGGAATGACTCTGAGGGTGATATTAATATTTTGCTAGTATGTTTAGCCTTTAATGAATATAAAAATGGTCCTAAATTCGGATAACTAGGTTGGTGATCCGAGTTGCGGAAAAAGTCAATTTCTGAAGTAAGGAACTTTAATAGTCGCCTAGTACTTATTTTATCTTGCTTTTTTCAGGACAGTTGAAAAGTTTTCTCCTCGCGTTATCTATACCAGCGGAAAGGCTTCTAGTGCGGCTGGTCTGACTGCTGCCGTTGTTAAAGATGAAGAATCCTTTGATTTTGTTATCGAAGCTGGAGCTCTCATGTTGGCTGATAATGTAAACATCACGAATTAATAGTCTGCTAAAAAAGATGATTTTCAGGGCGTTTGTTGCATTGATGAATTTGATAAAATGGACCCGAAGGATCAAGTTGCTATCCACGAAGGCATGTTTTCAATGCTTCTTGGTGATACTAATTCTAAACTACTTTTAATTTTTAGCTATGGAACAGCAAACTATTTCCATCACAAAAGCTGGAGTCAAGGCCACACTCAACGCCCGTTGTTCGATTTTGGCTGCTGGGAATCCGATTAGTGGACGTTATGACCTTAGTGAGTTTGCTAAATGTCTCTTCCAGTTCTTTTTTGTTATTAACCGTATTTTTTTCAGATAAGCCATTGCGACACAACGTGGAACTCACCGCTCCTATACTTTCGCGTTTCGATTTGATCTTTGTCCTGGTTGATGTAAATAATGAGGTAAAATTTTTTTATTACCGTTATACCTCTTTCAATTTTTCGTGTTCCAGGCAGCTGACTTTGCTATTGCCAAACGTATCCTAGACAATCATCGCATGGCTTACAGCCATGACAAGTGCGCTTCGGTTTACAATGTTGAGGAAATTCGAAAGTACATTATGTTCGCAAGATGTTTCCGTCCGCAGGTGTGTGTTTGTGTGTCGTTTTCTTGCTCCCGTTTTTCACGTTAAAATCTTAGATTTCACCTGAAGCTATGCAAGAACTGAAATCTGGTTGGTTTTCAATTGTCTTTTCACTTAGTCGTGCAATCTTATTTAGCCTACTTAAAACTTCGTCTAAACGAAGATGGTCTGGCTATTACGAGTTCTAGAACGACTGTCCGTCAATTGGAGTCACTGATTCGTCTCTCCGAAGCCTATGCTCGATTAAAATGTGAATCAGAGGTGTCTATAATAAGATGTTGTGATCGTTCGCTTTATGAAATACACTCGAATTTCAGGTCACTGCCGTCCATGTGAAGCAAGCGTATCATCTTCTTGACAAGTCGGTCATGAGAATGAGTCGAGCCGATATTGCTTTGACTGAAGAAGAGGTGTGGTCTTTGACCTAACTTTTTCCTTTTATTATCTTTTCATTAATATTATCTTTTCATTAGGATGACTTTGATATGGAAGAAGGTGTGCTTGGGACATTACGAATGCCATGGATACTGGTAATAATGAGGCGCCTTCAGTCCATCCAGAAGGCGAACAAAGTAGTGCAAATGAAGGTGGAGATGCAGTTGCTGAGTCTCAGAAAAAAGTGATCGATCCAGCCAAGTTAAAGCTCACCTTCGAACAGTATAAGCGCCTTACCAATGTTCTTGTGATGCACATGCGTGAAGAAGAAGTGAGAAATGATGATGTTCAAGATTGGACGGGAATTAAAAAAGCGCAACTTGTGGAATGGTATCTTGAGCTTATCGAATCTGAGCTGAAAACTGAGGTCATTTTACTCTGATTACTATTAAGTTTGCAGTTTATAGTATATTTTGCTTTAGGATGATTACCATATCAGGAAAACTGTTATGGAAAGGCTAATTCATCGCCTGGTTAAGGATGACAAAGTTCTTGTTCAAGTCGGTCAAGGCGAGGATCCTGCTTTATTGGTGAGTGTTTAACCGTGGATCCTTGTCGGTAATTAATTGGGTGAGTTTCAGGTGAACCCTAATTATGTGATGGAGGATGAGGAATGGATCGCCGAGTGATTCACAGACAAATATCAGATCCACTTCGAAAAAGCGATTGTTTCATGTTCTCACTGTTTGTTTTATTGCTCGCCTTTATTTTATTTGTTTGACACACATGAAAAACATCAGGAATAAAATTGTTTTGCTTTAAAGCTTTTTTAAAAATTGTATTCGTTTGTTCATGGATTTGGCATTAATCTAATATACACCTCCTAGGTTCTTCTTGTATTCTCCTCCTGGGTAGCAACCTGCTAGGCAGCTCTCGCTGAAGCAGCAGTTTTGTTTCAGCTCATCGAAGGAACAGGTCGAGGAGCAACATTTAGTGCGCTGTTGGCTTTCTAAAATTATTTCGCATTTATCTTTTTAAATCCTCAATAGAGTGTAAACTTTTAATGTTCCCGTTAATGAAATATCCTCGCCATGGTGTACCGTATTTTCTATAAGCCCCCGCGAGACGAAAAATGTATCTCGCGAGACAAAGTCACGTAACATGTCTCGCGTAACACGGTATTTTTGTCTCGCAAGACAGACGGACCCGCGAGACAAATTTTTTTTCAAACAACAGGGAGGACCAAGGCAGATTTTGAAGTTTTTTCGAAATGTTTTAGATTGTGTCCGAACCACTCCAAGCCATCGGCGGAGGTGTTATACTCCGGAGTAGTCGGAGGCGGAGTCGCAGTATGTGAACGTAGCTTTAGAATCGCTCACAACTCCATCCAGAGTTACCAAACCTAACCAATTGGTCGTTACTTGAATCAATTTTTTTTCACGTTTTCGGGTTCCAAAACATAGTGCTACACTAATTCGGGCACGCTGAAGATGGTTTGGCAGCGATAAGATCATGTTATATCAAAATTTTTAAGTTATTGTGAGTTCTTTATTTCGATACAGTGGGCTCTCTCATTAACGTCTCTGGAGGGACCGACGTTAAAGAGATGTTATTCAGAGAGGGACGTTAATGGGAGAGACGTTATTAAGAAAGCCATTTTGCTTAATGCTTTCTCACCGGACGTTATTCGGAGTTTGAACCCTTGTGTACAGAAAAGCCTATCAATCCACCTGGGCGGATACTTTATTTTTATTATAACATTATAACAACCAAAAATTAATTGATTGAGCACTTAAGCAAAAACAAAATTATCTCGCGAGTCGATCTGTCTCGCGAGACAAGGCAACTACCGTATTTCCTCTAATTTCTCCCCCGGGGGAGTAATTAGAGGCATGCCATTTTTTCAAACTTTAGGTGGCCTGAAATTTCTGTTTTCATTCACTGTTTGAGCTGTGTAAAAAGTGCCTGTTAGATTTTTAAAATCCCTCTCAGGCACTTTTTACACAGCTCAAACAGTAAATGAAAACAGAAATTTCAGACCACTTGAAGTTAGGGGGGGGAGTAATTAGAGGGAGGGAGAAATTGGAGGAAATAAGGTGAGTCTCACGAGACACCGGACATGTCTCGCGAGACATTATGTTATGTGACTCTGTCTCGCGAGACAAAAAAAGTGTCTCGCGAGACTCTCGAGTAATTTTGTCTCGTGTCTCGCAGGAGTCTGGGGAGGGCTATAGTAAGAAAACTTGTCTAAAGGCTCCCCCGTCTAGTAACTCACCCTCAACTTTGAGAACCTATATCTCAACTCAGAGTCAAAATTTTATAAGTATGTTTATGCATTTACTTAACTCTTACGGGCTCTATTAATTCCACTATTTATATCTTTGTTGAACACCCGAAAATTTTGATATCGAATTTAAAATTTTCCGATTTTCGGCATTAAAAAAAATACCCCGGAGTAGTCGATATAGAAAACTAGTGTCCAAGCGCTGCTATCGCAGCGCTTTATAGGAGCATAAATGTGCGAAATTCAGTTTATTCGACAATAGAAAAATTCAAAATTAGGATAATTCAACAATAGATAATTTCAAAACCGGATAACTTAACAGGGTTATTTTCAAAATCCAAACATTTTACCAAAACTTTTACAAAAAAAGTGAGGATCTTGTCTTATTTTGCCATTTAAACGAAATTTCTCAGGTCAATTATCGACGCTACTCGTTAATAGTCCTCTCTCGAACGAATTTTCGCGGATGCGGACGTGTTGTGAAGCTACTCGGAAATACCCTCCACCCTCCAAGCAAACCACCGGCTCCCTGATATGTCTCTGGTAACGGTGTAATACAAAATATGTGAGTTATGAAAATAATCGGATGTTTTGACGACCAGAAGCTATTAACCACCGTGTGCAGGGTCCAGCCTAGACGTGTAAAAAAGCTAGGCTTATTCTGAAGACCCAGTCAAAAATAGTCCATTAAAATTTCCATCAAAATTATGCATTCATCAAAGGCCTACTATATAGTTGAAGTTAGATTCGAGACAAATTTGATTTAAGACGGTCAATTAATGAAAGGTATGATTCGAAAGGCAGCAAAAGATAGCGCGTTTTCAGATTATACAACTTTTAAATTGGCTGTAAGTACTTTCAGCCGCCAAATCATTCTTTTACCCGCCAAATTAATTTTTTACACCGCCAAATTTGAATTTTTAGTAAAATATTCGTTTATCCCTCCAAATTAATCATTTACCCCGCCAAATTTGAACGCACCCCTCCAAATTCAAATTTTCAGTGAAATACTGCTGTAAATTTTGCCGGAATCCGAATTTATAGTCAAAAATGACTTGGATCGCTCAGAATCCCACCCTGGAGTGGCGAGAAGCCGCTGAAAGTTGGTTTGGGGGGGGGGCGGGGACACGGACAATTCGCCTCCAGGACAATTCGCCTCCGGGCCGATTCGCCTCCCGGGACAATTCGCCTCCAGGACAATTCGCCTCCAGGACAATTCGCCTCCGGGATAATTCGCCTCCCGGGACAATTCGCCTCCCGGGACAATTCGCCTCCAATTACATTTTTTATCTCCTGTTCAGTCTGTCCATTCACTCCATGAACAAGATTATCCTTAGTTTGTATTTTTGCAGAAAGGGTAATATTGTAGTTGTTATGCATTAATTTTTATAACATTTTTGTCAATTTATCACCTAATCGCCCTTATTTTCTCATGTTGTTGTCCACCTGGTTTATTTAGGTGGTCCACTTGAATCATGGAGGTCTCTAGCTAGTCAAAAAAATTCAGCCACTAAAACTACTCAAATTTCAGATATGTTCATTAAGACTGCTAGATACATAAAATATCTCATAAGTAGTCTAGTACCCCCTTTTTGGCCGGGTAGCGGTAAGTTCCTAGCAAAAAGAGTATTAGCCATAGCCTAAAGAAAACCTATTCTGTCCTAATGGAAACCGTGCAGAGAAAACCCTCACCCTGAAGAAACAAAGTTGTCGAGTATACACTATTTTATTATTTTATAAGGTTGAAGAAAATATGCAAAAAAGAAATGTGAAAGAGTATTTTAGGAAGGAATCTTTAAATGATTGCATTATTAATTAAACTATCTAAAGTGTAAAAGCCTAAAAATTGTTTTTTATTGTAATATTTGTTCAGTAACATAAACAACTCGACAAGCCTAAGGCTATAGCAAAATTAAAATTTTTTGAAAAAGCTAAATTTTCTTGTCAATTTAAGTGTGAAATATTTTTCAAACTACAATGAAACTTGAACCACAAAAAGGTCACACAGATTTTTGCAAAGATGTATATGTTTACACGATCCTAGGTGATTTTCAAACATTTATCAGAATAATAATCCCATTGCATCTAACACATGTAATAGCTATTTTCATCTTTCGACATGCTCCAGACCCTATATGACCACATTTGTTACACTTGGCAATGCAAGAAGTCGAGTGCTGAATTTTATCGATCAAACTACAAGATTCTACCTTTGGTTATGAATAATTCATATTATTATAAACAAAAATTAAGAAAAAAAATAAAAAATATTTATATGACCCTTGATCAGTTAACGTATTTCAGTGCATGGACTGGCTTTCTAATATAGCATTGTAATACGACGGTTCTCAAAAAAAGCTAGAATTTTAATCAAGCTAATTTTTCCAATAACTGTTCTGAACTTAGAGACCTTAAGTCTGGGGTAGCTAGTCTGGATATTTGTTCATTGTTATAAATATATTGGTATAATTGCTTAAATAGACAGAATTTAGCTTTGGCTTCAGAAAATTTTAGACTTTTGCTATAGCCTTAGGCTTGTCGAGTTGTTTATGTTACTGAACAAATATTACAATAAAAAACAATTTTTAGGCTTTTACACTTTAGATAGTTTAATTAATAATGCAATCATTTAAAGATTCCTTCCTAAAATACTCTTTCACATTTCTTTTTTTTGCATATTTTCTTCAACCTTATAAAATAATAAAATAGTGTATACTCGACAACTTTGTTTCTTCAGGGTGAGGGTTTTCTCTGCACGGTTCCATTAGGACAGAATAGGTTTTCTTTAGGCTATGGCTAATACTCTTTTTGCTAGGAACTTACCGCTACCCGGCCAAAAGGGGGTACTAGACTACTCTCATATTTAGGTGGTTTAGATAAACTGACAAACTTGACAAAGTGGACGCTCATATGAACCAAGTGGATATCCATGTGGTGTGGTTGTGTTCCATCTCTTTTTTAAATTGAATTTTATACCACGTATTCATCGGAAACCTGTATAAAATGGACAATTGCTCCCTGTTCATAAAGGCATTCTTACCCTGCTCAGATAATAGAGACAACAATTATTTGACTTCAAAATTTATCAGTCTATAACCAACTTTAGCTGCCTTTCTTTTGATCCAAGGGACGACCACATGGTTTAGTTAGTGCATGGATTGTCCAGTAGAATTAAAGTTGGATCATAAATTTTAAAAGTTCTTTACAAGACGAAAATATTACTATCCGGGTACCACTACACTACCTGAGTACAACAAAATCAAGTGGTCGTCAATTTGGTGCAAAATTTTTTTTACGTTTTTCATATTCCGAAACCTGTTTTCTGGACCAATTTGGGCATGCTGAAGATGGTTCGATAATAGTAAAAGAAGGTTTTGTATGGTATTTTTTAATTATTGGGAAATAATTGAATTTGCCAAAACTAGAAAATAACTTACGAAACGGCATTTCACTACTATCAAACCATCTTCAGCATTCCCGAGTTAGTCCAGAAAATAGGTTTTGGAACCCAAAAAAGCATAAACAAAAAAGCTCCAAGTGGACGACCACTTGGTTTGGTCGGTTCAGACTACAGAATTTTTCAAAATGTACGCATTTGAAAAAGTGTGGACCATTTTGTGTGTGGACCAATTCGGTATGAATCAGTTTGGTGTGGATCGATTTGCTTAACGCCCGTAAATAAATATACACCTCGACGAGGGATAACTACCTCTAATTGTGGGGATCGGTTCAGTGAACTCAAAATTTTGATATTATCAAACCTGATTCACCACATGATTTTACATTTGATAGCATGGTTGGTTTTCGATCTATTTATTTTTTTCAAATTTTCAGGCCATACATACACCTGACCAGAAGGTACCTACCCTGGGTTTTGGGGTTCGGATGGGTGAAATCGCGGTTTTGGTCCTATCAAACAGGATTTACCACACAATTTCACGTCGAAAATAAGGGTCTGAATGTGGTATAATGACTGTGACTTTTCAAAGATTACTTCTACTACTTTTTGTACCGGAGGCGAATTGTCCCGGGAGGCGAATTGTCCCGGGAGGCGAATTGTCCCGGAGGCGAATTGTCCCTGGAGGCGAATTGTCCCGGGAGGCGAATCGGTCCGGAGGCGAATTGTCCCGGGAGGCGAATTGTCCCGGAGGCGAATTGTCGCGGACCCGGGGGGCGGGTAGCTTTTTGCGAAAATTCGATTGCGCGGATCAGATTTATAGTCAGATGGACTAAATCGCTCAGAATTCCACCCTGAATCATTCTCAACCATCTGAAACCACCCTAAGCACTGATTTAGGGTACTTAGATACTGTTTTGGAGCAGTTTAGGGTGGTTTCAGATGGTTGAGATTGATTCAGTGTAGAATTCTGAGCGATTTAGCCCATCTGACTGAAAATCTCATCCACGCAATCGAATTTTTGCAAAAAGTTTCCTCCACCCAGATTACCTCCCAAAAAAACCAACTTTGAGGGGCTTCTGGCCACTCCAGGGTGGGATTCCGAGCAGTGATGTATTTTTGCAATTTTTCGCTCCGGCCCTGGCTTTGAAATCTTAGTTTAAAAAAATTTGCTCCGGCTCTTGCTCCGGGCTCTTAACTTTGAAAAATTTGCTCCTGCACTTGCTCCGGACTCTCAACTTTGAAAAATTTGCTCCGGCAATGGCTCCGAGCGAAAGCTTGAGCCAAAAAATTATACGCATATACAGTCAAACCTCGATAATCCGCTACCCCGCTAAACCGCCACCTCGAAAATCCGCCACCCTCTAAATCCGCCACCCTCCACCCTTTATTTGAAAAAATTTTCTCCAGATTTGGCTCCGCGATTTTAATTTCGAAAAATTTTCTCCAAATTCGGCTCCGAGAATTTTATTTGAAAAATTTTGCTCCGGCTCTCGCTCCGGGCTCTTGAGTTCAAAAAATTTGCTCCGGCTCTTGCTCTTGGCTCTCTATTTCGAAAAATATGCTCCAGCTCTGGCTCCTGCTCTGAGCCGGAACTAGAGCCGGAGATTTATACATCACTGATTCCGAGTCATCCAAGTCATTATTTGACTATAAATTCGAATTCCCGAAAAATTTACTGCAGTTTCACTAATAATTTAAATTTGCCGGGTTAAATGATTAATTTGGTGGGGTAAACGAATAATTTGGCGGGGTGAACGAATATTTTGCTAAAAATTCAAATTTGGCGAGGTAAAAGAATTTTAGCTATTCAAATTCCTCCACTACAAATTGCACCAAAATGAAATTTCGCCAAAGGGGATTGCGTCAATCAAAAATTGTCAATTTTCTGGCATCTTTATCTAAAATTGCTAACTAAAGAACATGAAAAAGTGTCAAAAGGATCAGGTCGACAAAGTAAGTGCAACAAATTCATTGAATTACAACTTGGAAAATGTGGCTCAGTATGATTTTAGCACAATCTGCACTGGCGCCTTTGAAAATGGTGCAATCCGAAATGGCGTAATCTGAAATGGCGCTATCTTTCGCGCCCGATTCGAGAGGGTAAATAGATTCAAAACCCTTTCGGGTGAAATTTTGAAACACCCTATTCGGTTTAGGGGGCCACTTTTGTGGCACCGTTTTATATAATGATTGAGTTGATTAAGGTAATTGAATTGACCATAATCTCCTTAATCAGCATGACGTTTATAATTCTTCAATTACTACTGAGAATTATCAAAATTACTATAATTGTCATAATGGTGGGGCGGAAATCTCAAAAACCGGATAATTCAACATAAGAAAATTTAACAACCACGAATTCAAAAAGTGGATTATCGGACAGTGGATAATTAAACAGAGTTATTTTCCACAGTCGGATAATTCAGCAGAGTGATATTCGAAAGCCGGATAATTTAGCAGAGTAACTTTCAACAGTCAAATATGAAAAAGTCTAATACCTAAACTGAGAAATTTTCTGTGAAATGGCAAAATTAGACCTAATGCTGACCTTTTCGTAAAAAATTTGGTGAAATGCGCGACTGTTGAATATTACTCTGTTGAATAATCCAGTTTTTGAAATAATCATTGTTGAACTATTCTCTGTTGAATTATTCGCTTTTGAAATTATTCACTGTTGAATTATCCGCCTTCTGAACACGCGTAGTTGAATTGGTTATCCGACATTTGCGCGCCACGACATTTCCGCGCCGACATTTGCGCGCCGACATTTGCGCGCGCGACATTTCCGCGCCGACATTTCCGCGCCGACATTTCCGCGACGACGTTTCCGCGCCGACATTTGCGCGCCAAAATTGTTTTTTCTGGTCAAACAGCTTAACAACTCTCCTGAATGGTTCTTTCCCATCTTAGTTTTTTTTACCATCCCTAGGGTTTTGAAGTTTTTTTACCATCCCTAAGGTTTGAATCTCTTGCTAAATACCGTAAATCCTCTAATAGAGCCCCCCCCTCGATATTTGACTAGAGTTTCAGAGTTAGCACCATTTTTGATTGACAATTTCAAGATTTTTCAGGGATTGAAAAATAAAGCCCCCGGGGCTCTATTAGAGGATTTACGGTAACACGATCGAAGGATTGAATAAAAATGACTGGTGTCACCTATCCTGGTGCTGAGACCTAGATGGATGAAATCTTTTTGTTCATCAAACTATGTTCAGCTCACGAATCTGGGTAGCATACCTTGCTATTAGTAACTTTTAATTGAATTTAAAAAAGTTTTGAGTTTCGGAGTTGGAAGTCCTTCGGGATTGATGCTGGAACAAACCCCAACTGATCCAAACTAATCCTAATTGATTCCAATACGTCGCAATTGATCCAAACTTAATCCCAACTACCGTATATCCTCTAATAGAGCACCCGGGGCTTTATTTTTTGATCCCCCGAAAATCTCGAAATTGTAAATCAAAAATGGCCCTAACTCTGAAGTTCTAGTCAAAAAAAGAGGGGTGTGGGGGGGGCTCTATTAGAAAGAGGGACTCTATTAGAAGAAATACGGTAGTCTAATTAGCCATCTCAACAATAAATAATGAGCCAATCTTGACTACTCGACTACCACCACCTGGATACTACCCAAGTATCATCATCTAGGTACCTGGCTAACACTACCAGGACTAGTGAGAATGGGTTTGGACCGTTAAAGGTAGATTACACCACTCAGGATAGTTGATGATGATTGAAGATCAAATAAGACCACTGAAGATTGTTCAGAACTGCTGAAAGCATTCAAGACCACTAAGGGTGGTTCAAACCCTAGGATGGTAAAAAAAAACTAAGATGGGAAAGAACCATTCAGGAGAGTTGTTAAGCTGTTTGACCAGAAAAAACAATTTTGGCGCGGAAATGTCGGCGCGGAAATGTCGGCGCGGAAATGTCGCGCGCACAAATGTCAGCGCGCAAATGTCGGCGCGCAAATGTCGTGGCGCGCAAATGTCGGATAACCGTTGAATTTTTTTCTGTCGAATTATCGGTTATCCGACATTTGCGCGCCACGACATTTCCGCGCCGACATTTGCGCGCCGACATTTGCGCGCGCGACATTTCCGCGCCGACATTTCCGCGCCGACATTTCCGCGACGACGTTTCCGCGCCGACATTTCCGCGACGACATTTCCGCGCCGACATTTCCGCGCCAAAATTGTTTTTTCTGGTCAAACAGAAAACAACTCTCCTGAATGGTTCTTTCCCATCTTATGGCTCATTTATAAACGTTGTCGTTGTCGTTGGAAAAAATGTTTTATAAAGGCACTTTTACGCCAACGACAACGACAACGCCAACGACGACGACAGCGACAAAGACGACCTATTTATAAAAAATCCAACGACAACGCCAACGACAACGACGACGCCAACGACAACAAAATATATTTATTCCAAATTAGACAAATTTTGCATTTTAAGTCAGAATTTCAAGGATTAACTATATTCTCCACACGTTTTCACTCGAAAGCTCGACTAAAAATGCGAAATTTGTCCAATTTTGAATAAAAATTTCGTTGTCCTTGGCGTCGTCGTTGGCGTTGTCGTTGGATTTTTTATAAATAGGTCGTCGTTGTCGCTGTCATCGTCGTTGGCGAAAAAACAGGTTTTATATAAAAAAAAATCCAACGACGACGACAACGACGACGACAACGACAACGTTTATAAATGAGCCATTAGTTTTTTTTACCATCCCTAGGGGTTTTGAAGTTTTTTTTACCATCCCTAGGGGTTTGAATCTCTTGCTAAATACCGTAAATCCTCTAATAGAGCCCCCTCTCTAATAGAGCCCCCCCTCGATATTTGACTAGAGTTTCAGAGTTAGCACCATTTTTGATTGACAATTTCAAGATTTTTCAGGGATTGAAAAATAAAGCCCCGGGGGCTCTATTAGAGGATTTACGGTAACACGATCGAAGGATTGAATAAAAATGACTGGTGTCGCCTGTCCTGGTGCTGATACCTAGATGGATGAAATCTTTTTGTTCATCAAACTATGTTCAGCTCACGAATCTGGGTAGCATACCTTGCTATTAGTAACTTTTAATTAAATTTAAAAAAGTTTTGAGTTTCGGAGTTGGAAGTCCTTCGGGAGTGATGCTGGAACAAACCCCAACTGATCCAAACTAATCCTAATTGATTCCAATACGTCGCAATTGATCCAAACTTAATCCCAACTACCGTATATCCGCACCCGGGGCTTTATTTTTGATCCCCCGAAAATCTCGAAATTGTAAATCAAAAATGGCCCTAACTCTGAAGTTCTAGTCAAAAAAGAGGGGTGTGGGGGGGGGCTCTATTAGAAAGAGGGACTCTATTAGAAGAAATACGGTAGTCTAATTAGCCATCTCAATAATAAATAATGAGCCAATCTTGACTACTCGACTACCACCACCTGGATACTACCCAAGTATCATCATCTAGGTACCTGGCTAACACTACCAGGACTAGTGAGAATGGGTTTGGACCGTTAAAGGTAGATTACACCACTCAGGATAGTTGATGATGATTGAAGATCAAATAAGACCACTGAAGATTGTTCATGGCTCATTTATGGCTCATTTATAAACGTTGTCGTTGTCGTTGGAATATTTTTTTTATAAAACCCTTTTTTTCGCCAACGACGACGACAACGACGACCTATTTATAAAAAATCCAACGACAACGCCAACGATAACGACGACGCCAAGGACAACGACATTTTTATTCAAAATTGGACAAATTTCGCATTTTTAGTCGAGCATTCGAGTGAAAACGTGTGGAGAATATAGTTAATCCTTAAAATTCTGACTTAAAATGCGAAATTTGTCTGATTTGGAAGAAAAATTTTCCGTTGTCGTTGGCGTTGTCGTTGTCGTTGGATTTTTTATAAATATGTCGTCGTTGTCGTTGTCGTCGTCGTTGGCGTTGTCGTTGTCGTTGGCGTAAAAATGCCTTTATAAAACATTTTTTCCAACGACAACGTTTATAAATGAGCCATCAGAACTGCTGAAAGCATTCAAGACCACTAAGGGTGGTTCAAAACCCCTAGGGATGGTAAAAAAAACTAAGATGGGAAAGAACCATTCAGGAGAGTTGTTGAGCTGTTGACCAGAAAAAACAATTTTGGCGCGGAAATGTCGGCGCGGAAATGTCGTCGCGCAAATGTCGGCGCGGAAACGTCGTCGCGGAAATGTCGGCGCGGAAATGTCGGCGCGGAAATGTCGCGCGCGCAAATGTCGGCGCGCAAATGTCGGCGCGGAAATGTCGTGGCGCGCAAATGTCGGATAACCGAATTATCCGGTTTTTTGAGTTTCCCGATTGTCGAATAAACCCCCTGCCAAAACATCGGTGGCTCACACCTGAACCGAATAAGGTCCACTTCTGATATAAAAAAATACAACATTAAGAAAAAAGTTTTCACAATGTTTTCCAAACAATAAGGTGTCGCGTTCCAGATATGGTAATAAGAAATTGGTTTTAAAAACTTCAATTCTCCACAAATAATATCATTATAAGAAAAAATAAAAGTTAAGGTTGCACTTTTATTTATTTACCTTAGTCTTCTCCTCTTCCCTGTTATTTTTTATGGGCTATTTAGCTTTTGATACAACGAAACCTTCGATATAACGAACCCCTCGGATACGCAAATGTAGTAAGAAAAACCGAACCCTTTATTAAGTTTCAGTAAAAGCACTTCGATATAACGAACCTTCAGTATAATGAACGCTCGATATAACGAACATTTCTTCCGTCCCGCAGAGGTTGCTTTTATCAATGTATGACTGTATTCAGAAATTAAACGTCATTTTCCGCAAAAAATGTGGCCCAATTTAAATTCGGCTCAATTTGAATTGGCTCAATTTGACTTTAGCCCAATTTGAACGGGTCCGATTTGTATCGACCAATTTAAAATGGTTCAATCTTTAGCGTGCGCTTAGACTTATGTTGAAGTCCATCCTAAAGTACGCTGGCGGTCAGCGGCTGGACTACCCTTTTCTATGCCTAAAATGTTACAAAACGCCCCTCTTTTCCAATCCTCCAAAAATCTGAAAAATTTGGAATTTTCGGTGAAAATCCAAAAACCAAAAAGCGGAATCAGTAGAACTGGGGAGAGTTAAGAAATTTGCAAAATAATTTCTCTAGCCTGAGGTAGGCGGTGTCGAGCTGTTGGAGACTGTCGACCTTCTAAAATAAATACATATTACGTAGAGATTCCCAAATAAAGTACAATATGTGGGTTCAACAGTAATACCTAAGTACCACCTTGTAGTCTGTAATTTGAGCAATTTTACAAAAACTCAAAAAATACCTTACAAAATGGCATTTTACAATCAACAAACGTTGTTTAGAACGCTCGAGTTAGTGCAAGAGGCATATTTTGGAACCCGAAAACATAAAAAAATTGCACCGAATGGACGACCACTTGGTTTGGTTGTCGCATAGATTATCCAGAAGAACTGAGGTTGGATTATAGAATAACATTTTAAATAATTAGAGCTCTTCATAAGACAAAAATGCTTAATTTAAATTTTTTACTATAAAGTAGGGTTGGGTAAATCTCCGGAAAAAGTATTTCTCCGGGTAATTACTCAAGTAATTACGAAGAAATACGGCCGGGGAAGTATTTATCGGGTAATTACCCATCACCCGACCCTACTATGGAGAGAGTTGACTGCATTTTTCGATTACTGAACGTCCAAATGAGCCAAGAGGACACCAAAAATATTCTGAGTAAATTGTGGTTAATCAAAATCTAAATTATTGAGGGTGGATCTGGATTATTAATAACAGATCTGGACCACTTAGGGTGGATCTGGATCGTTGAGGGTGAATCAAGCGGCACAAAAGAGCCTTAAATATTTTCTCCCAGTTCTATATGTCCTTAAATATTCCCTTTCCTATACGTACAGCTCCTACTAAAGGTTGGCGGTTGGAAGGCAAATGACATCAGCGTCAAAACTCTTTTGAATAAAAGAAATCTCTCAAGACAAAATTTGGAGGTTCAATTTACGGGAGGGCCAATTTACCGGGGTACAATTTGTAGAGGTTCAATTTGAAGAGGGTCAATCTACCGCCGCCCGCTTTCACTTAGACAGTAGGTACTACCACCTGAATCAGAAAACCTGAGAACCTGGGTGCTAACATCTGAATGTAGTTGCCTGGATACCTGAGTATATGGCAGCACCATTTGGATTAGACCACATACCCCTTGAATCGGTAAATTTCTTGTCTGCACTGTGAACTAACATCTCAAATCGTTTTATTCGCGCGAAACTGTGCTTAGAACATGCTTTCCGGTCGCTTTTTGGTTACAAAAAGATGATGAACGGACAAAAAGCATCCAATATAGTAGTAGGATAGGGTGTGCGGAATATTTTAGCAGATTAGTAAGCGTGATCTCTTCCCTCTCATAATCAGAGACAGAAAAAGGCCTTTGGGCGGGATTTCGGGACAGGATTCTCGGAGGGAAAATCATTCGGGATCGGATTTTAGAAAACAAATTGGACAAAACGGAAAAGCGCCCCCTTTTGGCGAAACAGTGCCCCCTTTCTGTGAGGTCGGCGCCGACGCCTATTTTTTTCACAAACCCGGCGCCCTTGTGTTTTTCAAAAATGGCGCCGGCGCTCGAGATTTTCGGAAAGGCGCCGACTTTGTCAAAATATTTACAGAAACGCTGTTTTTTCAAAATTTTGAAAAAATGTTTGTGAAATTTTCTTAAATTTTCCCAATCTTCTTGAATTTTCTATGCAATTGAGTATTTTTGAGTATACTTAAAAAAAATCAATTTATAGACAAAAATACCGGCGCCCTTATTCTAGCATGGCGCCCGGTGCCGAAATTTCAAAATAGCATGGCGCCGGCGCCCTAATTTCACCCTGGCGCCCGGCTCCAGATTTTCGGAAAGGCGCCGACTTTGTCGAAATATTTGATTTGCTAATTTTCGCTAATTTTTTTGGAGCCGGCACTGCTTGCGGCATTGAAATTTTGAAAAGCCTGGCGCCGGCGCGGCAGTGAATTTTCGGATTTCACATTTGCGGAATCCACTTAGAGACTCCACAATTGCGGATTCCACATTTGCGGATAATGGAATGCGGACTTCACATCTGCGGATTTTCAAGTGCGGATTTTTATTTGTGGCTTACATATTTGCGGATCCTATTTTGCGGTTTCAGTATTTGCGGATTTTTTTGCGGTTTCAGCATTAGCGGAACACATCAAAAGAAAATTGTAATACGTAACATTTGTACATCACATAACAAAAACAACAATCAAGAGTGACGATATTTCATTTTATCGTCACTTAATCGTCGGTTCTGTTTACTTTTTCTAGAAATCGTTTTTTCAGTTTCCTAACACAAACTCTTATCAAGTTTTAAGATGAGCGGCATTTGGAAATTGATCTTTTCACTAGTAAAGCGTGTAACAGAAAATCAAGATATGTGGCGGTAGTACGACTGGTCTGGCTGGAATAAATTTTATTTAGGCCAATCTATCGATGTATCCGATACTTGCAAAATCTGCTCTTCGATTTCTTTTCACTCCTGCCACCAGTCAGCCAAGCGAACAAGTTTTTTCAGTTGCAAGAGATGTCTATGATTCGATGAATGATCTTGATGGATAGAGAGACTTGTCAAACGATATTTGGCAAGCTTAACTACCCTATAACCTCTATTAATCCACCAACCTCTATTGATCTCCCACCCTTGACTTTGAAGACCTGTATCTCAGCTCAGAGTAAATATTTTTGCAAATCTGTTTTTCGCATTTTCCTAACTTCCACGAGCTCTACCGGTTCCGCTTCTCGATTTTTGATTTTCACCCGAAAATTCCGAGATTGGCTTCGAATTTTTCAGATTTTCTGTAGTTTGAAAATAATTCCCTATGGGGCATTAATAGAGGTTATACGGTAAGCTGTTGAGAGCATGAGTACACTATCTTGCCTGGTTCGAAAAACGCCCGAAGGCGCTACTCGGTTTTACAACCCCTCCCCCCCAAAATACCTACTCGGTTTTACGTCCCTCCCAATAATTTTAGGAATTAGGCTTAGCCCTTAGGCTTAGGCTTCGTGCCCTAGGCATCAGACTCACGGACATCCCGTACTAATTTCAGCATCTTTTCATAAAAAAAGTATGGTTTTTTGGGGTACCTGAAAATTTATTGGCGGGGGGGACACGTAAAACCGAGTAGCGTCCGCCCGAAACCATTTGTTAAGTCTAGCTGCCAAACCTTGCATTGCATAGGCATACCTACTTATTTTAGCAACAAATATCGGCTTACCAATTTCGTCTTGACAAGTTTCGTTTTGACAAATTTCGTCTTTGAAAAATCTCCCCTAGCCGTATTGATGCCCACATTGCAAGTGTTTAATATAAGCTAACTTACTCCGACCCTCACATTGAGCTGAAAGCAGGGTTTACTTTCTCCTCCATATGTACACACCTGCAGACAATAAAAAGAAGAATATATACTAAAAAAATTCGGCTTGCCTTATTTAGCATGTTTTCAAATTTATCTCCGCACAGCTTGTAGCTCCTTGAGTCTTGTGCCAAACTCATGATTGACAAAATCGCCAAAGTTAAGAATAAGATCACGATCACTGTTTGCTTTAACATTTCGTGAAATTGGATGATATATAATAGTATTAATCAGAGGCTTAGTGATGAAGAAAGGGCAAAGAATATTTATAAAAGGGTCTAACCAGGCAAGAATTATATGCACAACTGTGTGGCTATTCAAGACATAGCCGATAAACATGAGAGGCGTTAGTTCAACCAGCTAAATGGAACATCGAATTTCTTCTTCTTTGCGTAATTGCTTTGAGTTTGTTTTGTTGAAAGAGGCAAAGCTTGTGGCAGTTGGCTGATCTTGATTTATTGTTATTATTTTTATCATAATTTTGTTGTTTTTTTTAAATTTGGCTTGCAAGGACCTCCCGGGGTGACCAGCAAAATAGTCACGTAACTATTTTTTCTATCACATGACATAATCTCAGTAACACTCTCTTAATTGACTTGATTTTGCTTACTTCTGAATAATTTTTATATAAACTTGAAGATTATTTACTACTAAAAATTTTGTGAAAAAAAGACATTGAATAAAACTTCCAACAAAAACAATGATACCGGTAGCATGGTCATTTCATAACTTTGATTTGAGTGTTGTACCACTTTTGTGGTAGTATCGTCTCAATGGTACAGTCTCACTTGAAAGTTATAGGTGCTCTACAAGAATATGCAATAAAAAAATTCAGCGATAGGGTCCTCACAATCACACCCCCGGAGGGTCAATTTTTAGAAAAGGACTAAGCTTTTTTTTAGCGCCGAAAGACTTTTTTGGTAAAAATTTAGCTGGGGCAAAAGGCCTTTTTGGGTCAAATCGACTCTTTTTCGGCGCAAAAAGACTGTTTTTGCCCCAGGAAGTAGTCGCTTTGACCCGAAAAGAAGTCTTTTGCCCCAATTAATTTCTGACCCAAAAAACTTTTCCGTTGGAAAATTCTATTAGAAATATATTTTCGTGAAATGTAAAAATTTAGTCACTGAAGTGATTCTTTGCAACGAATGAACACCGCTACTCAAGTATGCAAAAATTTTACTCAACTTTCTAGATTGGCTTTGACCTGTCCTAGAAATAATTTTGTGATTACACCATTACACCTGTTGCAGTTACAACAGTTTTGATTAAAAAAAAATTAAGACAAATTGAGACGCTTTATTAATTATTTATTTAGTTAGGGTTTGTAATAAAAAAATTTAGAAAAAGGACATTTGGATAAAAAAGGGCATTTTAAACATTTTTGAAGAAAAGGGTCATTTTATCCAGTGCTTATGCTATTTTGGACCAAAAAAAAGATTTTGACTAAAAACTTCAAAAATAAAAAAGGTTTGGGTCCGAAAAAAGGACAAATTTTTTAAAAAAGATGATTGTGACCCTGATTTTGTTCATTGTTCAAAACTTCCAGTGAACACATATAAGGCCGAAGCTTTGTCTATAATTTCAAAGCAACCGTGATCGCCTTTCCCCAGTTAAGATATGGAATTAGCGACAAACAGCGACAAATTTCAATTGATAATGAATCTTCTGGAATCTATAAACTTTATTTCCACTCAATTAACTTTGAATATGAGAATAGAACAAGGAGTGTGGAGATTTAATCAAATCCATAAACATTTTTGCGTGTTTAACAAACAGATCTCAACCATTAAGTCTTGCATTATTTGCGCAAAAAAATATTTGGCAAGTATTCCCTCTAAAAATTCTCTATATTTTTACAATTTTTTATATTCATATTAGGTGATGTCTTTGCTTGACATTCAATCTTTATGGTCCATTTACTTTAGAGTGCAAAAGACTTATACACTTCTCCTGCATGTGCAAGTATTCTAAAAGTGAATTTTTATGAAATTTGAAAGAAACCATGCCAAAGCACTTGAACCTGAGCCTCAGCACTCACTTCAATCTTGCCAGAGTTTCCACATGCAGTAGGCAATATTTAAAACTATGTTGACTTTTTCATTTTACACGGAAATTTCCCCTTTTATCCAACAAAAGACTAACTCCATAAAAAGGTACTTATTAGTGAACACACAAACTCTATTTTTGAACTCAAATGTAATATGTGGTCAAAAAATCGAAGGAAAACATCTCAGCACTTAATGTATCGCTGCTTAGATCTACAAAACTTATTTTGCGGAGTCATTTTCGAAATCTAATGTTTGAGATTTTTATTTTTGGAAAAAACGGCTACCAGACAAATTCCAATATTTTTGGAAAATGTCGCGCGACATTTTTCCAAAATATTGGAATTTGTCTGGTAGCCGAAAAACCAATTTCTTTAAAAATGACCGAAATTCTAGTGGTATATTTTATTTTTCTCAAGACCATTGATCCTTTATCTTAAAATTGGTAGAAGATAAGTCTTTAAAAATTTATTCCTAATTTTTTGACTACTCGTAATGAAACACTGTATTAGAGGAACGTATTTTGTTGTTGACAATGAAAATTCGGCAAATTTAAATGCGCGCGGGACACTTTTTTAATCCAATTTTTTTTAAATCGATTATGATGTATTAATAATGAATGGTCAAATATAAAATGGAACCTAATCGGAATCAAACCTAAGCTATGAATCACGACACTACGCTGCTATACCACTGATCCACTTAGTTCACTTATTTAGATCATTGTTTTTCACTTGATAGACCAACAATACATTATTTAAAAACTGTTTTCGGAGAAAAAAAAGTGTCCCGCGCGCGTTTGAATTTGTCAAATTCCCATAGTCATGAACATTTATGGTACTTTAAGTCACTTTCTGACTTGGCACACGCTCTTGCTCATAACAAATTTTCGCCAGTGCATTCGATATCCTATGTTAAAGAGTCTACTGTAAACTATTACTTTTCCTATAAAATTGACAGAAATTTTGAAAGACATCAAAGTTAATCAAAAGTCGAATTTATTAAGGAACAAATATTTCACTAATGTGTTAAAGGGGTGCAAAGACGTGTTTCTTTGTACTATTTTTCGTTGAAAACTTAAAATATTGAAGTCTTTTTTGTCCTTTTCTTTTTTTCGAAAGTAAAATTCACAATAAATATAGTTTATATACGATCTAACAATATGTTTTAAAATTTTACACTTTTTTTATTTGTATATTATTTCGGTTAGTTTTTCTTAATTAATGTTTCTCGTGTATTTTTCCATTAATTATTTTTTTACATCATTGTTATACAGTCTATTCTCGATAAGCTGGTACCCCTGGGGATCACCCTGGGGTTCCGGTCTATCGAAAGTGGACTGTATGGCATGTTTTGTATTGTAATAACTGTAATTTTTCTAATAGAGATTTACCCCTATTAAATCACTGGAATAATATACAGGTTGCTCTATATTAGAGGCTTGGAAAATCGACTGGTATACAATATATTAAACAGTTCCTTTTATTTCGCTCGTCATTTAAAAAAAACTGCAAAACAAAAGTTCGACAAGTTATTAGGTCAGAAAAAGACAAAAACAATTTATCATTGACACAAACTGAACAAAGAATAAAAAAAGCAAAACATTCTTGTTCTTTTTTCGTAATAAACCTCACTAAAGGTAAATGAACAAAAAACATAAACAAAAGTTAGTTTTGTGCTTGCAGCTAATCTTTGCTGCAGAAAAATTTATCAGCGGAACCACTGGAACATGCTCTCTTTATTTAATAGCAGCGATAATACAAATTCTCTTGCCTTTATTAAGTTATTCTCAAAGTTTTTGGCTTGAGAGTTAAATATTAGAGTTAAATATGCGCGCACTCACCTACCTTAGACATGATTCCGAGAAGCACTCTTGATCATAAAATGCATGGAGTCCTCTTTTTGCCACGTCCCATGTTGAAAAGCATGGTAAAAAAAACCTAGAAAAAACCATTACCTTCAAAATATTTTGACTAAAGAGTGCCTCCTTTTATTCCTTTCTCTCCGATCAGTGTTTGCACTTGTACTTTGTAGTTGTACTAGTACTTGTACTACAAATACAAAGTACAAGGGTCTGCAGGCGCCTATTGGCGCCTATGCTGTTCGGGAACATTAGTTGTCGGGCACTGTTCCTGTAGTTCGGGAACATTAGTGTTCATCTACATTAGTGGTTCGGCAAGAATCCTCGCCTATCGTTGCCTATCCAGGCCTATCCTCGCGTTTTCTTTCCTATCCTCGCCTACCTTTGCTATCGTCGCCTTCAAATATAGTTTTGAATTCTTTCAAACTTTCATTTGAGAATAAAAATTTTGAAAATTATGAGATTTTTCTCAAAAATAGGCTGCATACTTTTGTCAACGCCCCTCTTAAAAATGCAAATTTTTCACCGCTTTTTTTTTAAACAAAATTTGACATCAAGGCGGATCTAATGAAATCTGCAACAAAAAATTTTGAGCCCTCTATGACCTATTTTCGACCTTCGAAATCGAAAAACACCGAAAAAACATAAATTTATTGGAAAACTCAAATTTTGGCCTGCCCCTTTTCGGCCCTTTTAAAACTGCGAATTTTTTGCCGCTCTTTTCTTTAGACGAAAGCTAACATCAAGGCGGTCTAAAAAAAATATGCATCAGAAGTTTTTGAGCCCTCTATGACTCTATTTTTGATCTTTAAATGAAAAACACCGAAAAACATTACTTTTTTTGAAAACTCGAAAATGGCCTGCATACTTTTGTCAACGCCCCTCTTTAAAATAAGAATTTCTTGCCGCTCTTTTTTTTAACGAAAGCTAACATCAAGGCGAGTCTGAAAACATATGCAACAGAAGTTTTTGAGCCCTCTATGACCTAATGTTCCATAATTCATAAAAGTGTGACCCACCCACCCGACCCGAATACTATATAGAGATGAGTCAAAATTTTACTGGAAAGACATACCAGGTACGATGTACAAGCCCAAATAGGTTATACCTGAGTAGTTTTTCATGGAGGAGGGGTTGGAGGAGAGCTGGATTTATAAAAATTTATTTAATTTAAAAAAAAAAGACTCTTAGCTCTTGTTTGCTTCATCAAACGTCTCAAAAATGCAACTTTTCGTATTTTTATGTAAGAAAATTATTTGCCAACAATTTTGCCTTTGAAGTCTGGACTTCCGGCTAACCTTTACTCAAATTTTTAAAGAAAAGTTTAAAATCTGATAACTATGACTTATGTCTACTTTTCGATCTTACGTCGAATGTGTTAGTAACACAAAATTTGTATAAAAATTGAGAAAATGGAGGGCTATTAAACTCACAACCCAAGAAATTTTTTAGTGTTGTAACCAGGGTGCACAGATATACTGATTTATTAGTAATTTCCCAATTTTTTGACTTAAATTCTGACTTTTGATCGTCGAAAATCAGGAATTTGTGCACTCCCTCCATCAGGGTGCACAAATGGCCTGATTGTAATGAAAGTTCCTGATATTTTAGTCTAATACCTGCTTTTTGAAACACAAATCCTGATTTTGCGATTTCCTATCTGTGCTCCCTCATTTCTGGATTTTTGAAAGACCCTATCATTCTGCAAATTGTACCGTCCTTTTGCTGAACATGACTCTTCCCTTTTTTAAATTTTCGATAAGTGTGCAATTTTAGTTGTTTAAATGCAAGTCTAAGTATTTTGAGTTGTGCGACCAGGTGTTCTCGTAGCACCTGATTACATCTATGAGCGGAAAAGGCTGTCTGAGGGCATCTGCCAGTCAGCCAGCTAATTAAGTGCTATATCAACACTTTTTTCTAACTACTCGCTGTTTTGTGTAAACAATTAGCTTGTTTTCTGGATTTTCTTCTTCCTTATTTTCGTGTTTGATTTGTTTTGGTTTACTTTTTTTGTTTGTTGCACTAATGATGCAAATAAGGTGGGGATTGACCAGAAAAGATAGGAGAAATAGGAAGACTGGTTCACCACAATCACCCCTAAAGATGCGTCATAAAGCGAGAATTTCCATGTTGAAGTTGTCGAAAATTTTTATTGGTAGATAAATTTTGCAAAGCTGATAAATAAGATTTTAGACTGGTTGTTTGGATATTTTTTTTTGTAAATTAAGTATAGAAAATAATTTAGTTTTCAGGCGTTTTCATTCTTTTCTCATTTAGAATAAAAAATGGTTCTGGTCTGTGAACATCAAATTACTGCATTTTTAAATCAAAAATGGTGTGTTGGTAAGGTGCAAATAAGAGTCACAAATTCGGATGCACTTGCTAAGACTATATACTTTTTAGTTCGTTTAAGGGCTGAAGTACACAATCCCCCCTGGCCCAAAAATGTGCGAAATGATGTCCTTTCTGCTAACAGACAGAAAAAATCGAATTTGGAGACTTGAGAAACATTTTGCTCGATGTTTCTCGAGTCTCCAAATTCAATTTTTTCTGTCTGTTAGCAAAAAATATATTGAAATTCTATGTAGTAAATCGACTATGCTCCACAAGATGGCATTGTCAGAATTTTTGAATCGAATAGTGGAATTCGATGATTTTCCTTGTTAGACTTGATTCCGAGGTAGACTCTTGATCAAAAAAGTATATATAGACTCTTTTTGGCCAGCCCCAGTGACCAAAACAGGGTAAAAACCACCAAATAAGGTAGCTGAGTACCTTGCATAACGGCCGAAAAGTCGATTTTTGGTCAATTTTTTTTGTGGAAAGTGCTTTTCCAATTATTTTTTCATCTTTTTAAAATCGCGTAAAAACGAGGTTTAAACCGGTTTTTGGCCAGGAGGGGATTATTTACAACGGCCAGTTTAAGTCTCAGATTGAAGATTGGTATTTTTAGTTTGATATCGATCGATCAAAAAAGCTTTATTATTAATTATAGAGTGCCAAAAATTGGCCGAATTTTATGTGTTAAAGGGGGGGGGGGACTTTATATACGCATCGCCTTAGGTCACAGGTTCGACTACCACTGGCTGCAGACCTTATTTTTTTTCTCCTTTTATTTACAAGTTTAGTGTCGAAATGTAGCCAAGCTTCTGCGCTTTCATTTGAGCTATCATACAGATGAAAAGTTGGTATAAGTTAAGGCTAAAGTATAAAAAACGTTGAACCATGTCCAATTCGATGAAATCCTCAATATGATTATCCTAGTACTTTTCGGTAGTATCCTGGAACTGACGTTTTTCCCAATTTTAATTTACATACTCATTTGCAATCTTACACTCAAAATGTAGCCCTGCTTCTTGTTGTCATTTTCAGCATACGGTTGTATAGAATAATGTAGATTGAAATCGCAATAAAAGTCAGTTCCTAAATAATACCGAAATCCTCCCCTCAATAGTACTCTATTGTTCCTTGGTCAAACCTTCGCTAGCTATCTTGTTTTCCGGAAGTGATTTTGGTGTGAAAAAATTTCTATCTTGTTGGCCATAAAATTCTGACTCAAAAAAGTCACTTAACGCGTGGACAAATAAATAAAATTGGTGGAGGCTCGGGCTATATTAGTCTAAATACGCATCATTTTGGCTGGTTTCTTCTAATTTTGGTGGTCATTTGCCAAAAATCGCAAAATTGAGGCCGTTGATGACAACAAATCAGTGCTGGAAATGGTTGCAATGGATTGCTCGATGATTTTTGGACCTGAAAGTCAAAAAAATTACTAAAAAAGTTAATTAAAACACCCCAGAGGGACTTGAACTTTCGACAAAAGGCGATGCGTATATAAAGTTCCCCCCCCCCCTTTAAAAACGATTTAAAAAATTCTGACACTTTTCTACTCTATTTTTTTGAATTATTTTTAGACTTAAATTCAATCAAAACGTTGACGTACATTGCCCCCCCCCCCTCCAATGCAAAAAGCTAGATTTTAGTCAAAAAACTTAAGTTAGAAAAATAAATCTTTATTATCAGCATATGAGTAGGCGCAGATTAGTTTGGAGCAAATGCGTGGGCCCAAATGAGTAGTAACATTTTGTTTAAGGAACACCTACATTAAAATTGACATTTTCCTACCCAAAAAATATGGTTTGAACAAGCAAGACCTCTTTTTAGCATTCGCTACCTACAAAAAAGAAGGTCGGAATTGTCGAATTTATTTATTTTGTTCCAAGATCTGGCTACAAATTGAAAAGTTAGAAACACAATTTTGTGCTGAGTTTTGTTTTCTATGCTATATTGAGTTTGAAAATTACTATTCAGAACATTGAAGTGAAAGGCATCACGAGTATTCAAAAAAAGCTTTTTCATAGAAATTATTGGCTTGACCTAACATTCTATAGCAATGTTTCACTGCACCCAAAGTTAAAAAAAAGATTAAGGTAAATTGTTAACAACATGTGTTACACCAAAGATTACATCTATTCTATTTAATATTAATAATAGGAGTTTATTTTTATTTACCTCTTTTGCTGTAGACCTTTGCCCTTTGTCCTACAAACCAATAGAAGAACAAGAAGAAATTATGATGAGCAGAAGGACCGAAATTTCTCATTGTTTTGCTTTTGGTTGTCCTCTTTTTGTAAAAGCTGCTTCCTTCTTGTGAAGAGTGGTTTTTTCTGAAAATTTAAAATGTTCTTGGGTCTATTGTTCTCGGCTGATCATTGGGTGAGTGACATTGTGTAATTTGCTCTTTTGCTATTTTTCGATCTAACGCAATAGTTTAAAAGCACAAGATAGAATTTTTTTTCGATAACGGCTGATGAATTAAGTTAATACTTTCTAGATCAAAAAAGCTTTCTATTTTAAGTAGTTTTTTTATTATTTTTTGTTTTTTGTTCCCATAATATTTTGGTAAAAGAATAAGATTTATGTATTAACAAACAAAATCAGTGTTTCCAGCATTTTTAATTTTATGAAAAACAACAAAATAGTAAAAATATAATTTGCTGTGAATAAAATTGGTTTCTTGCTATTTGTAGCAATGTGTCCCTATTGGTTGAAACTACCTTTCTCAGCACTCACAATGACTAGAATGGAAAATTAATTAATATGTTATAATGTTATAAATAGGGAATAGATCGTATTGGAGTTTATAAAAAGTGCATAATATGTTTCTTGCCAGAAATTCCGATAACTTTTCTACAACTAAATATATTTTTTTGCTAAACCCATTTCTTTTGATTAAAACATTTAAATTCAAAAATTATTTAAAATCTATTACTGTACTTTTGAAATTAAGGTCTGATTTCCTTTATGAACCAGTTGTATGCAAAGTTTAGCAGATGTTTGCATACAGGACGACTTTTTAAATCATATTTTTTATTTCATAAGTAAATTATATATGCATTTGTTAGATAAAAAGTCTACTACCAATGACTAACACTTGTTATGAGAAAAAATTGCGGCGAAGTTTTTCATACATATGTGACTGTTTCTCTGATATTTTATCTTTTGAATAAAAATAAAAATTATATATAGATATTATACGTGTGTTGCCTTGCAGAAATAAAATTATAATATTTTTAGGTTTTTGCATACTAATGTGTTCCGATTAATGATATAAGATAAAAATGGGTTCCGCTTCATCTTCTAGCCTTACTTCTAAGCATCCAGATCAACACCGTCCTCCATTGACCCGTCATTTCCGCTCTAATATTCCATCACCTATTGTGGCTACTAGAAATGGACCATTGGAAGGCAAACGACTCAAGTTGAAAGCAAAAGGGCCACAACAAGAAGACAGATGGGTAAATGTATTTCTTGGAATCCCGTATGCAAAGCCACCATTAGGAGAGTTGAGATTTAAGGCAGGTTTCGTTTATTTTAAATCTTGCTTTTTCAGTTAATTTTGTTTGTAGAAACCAGTTGCATTAGACGAACCAGCGTGGAGGCAGCCATTGTCGACAAAACGCTACAAAAGCAGATCTATTCAACGAGACTTCTTCTGGGACACGATGGAGCTGAGGGTAGGCAAATCGGAAGACTGCCTGTATTTGAATGTGATTACTCCTGCATGGTCACCTGACTGTAAATTATTTCCAGTTAGTTTTTAAAAGTGCTTTGTGTTGATAATAATGAGCAGGAAACTTAGTTCTGACATTTCAGGATGGATTTGGAGTCATGGTATATATCCATGGAGGTGGATTTGTTATGGACTCTGCTGTTAAATATAACTATGCTTGTGTATCCAGGTTATTTTTTTGTAAATATTTTTTTCAAGTTTTTAAAAAATATTTTCTTATAAAAAAGTAGCATTAAATAATTCATATCTTTACTTAATTGCACTAGCTTACCCAAACAAGACAAAAGTTAATTAACCCAATTTTTAGAACTTTGGTTCGTCATGATGTGATCGTTGTCACTATACAGTATCGTCTTGGTTTTCTTGGCTATTTCTTTACCGGCGATGAGAATGCAACCGGCAACTACGGGCTCTACGATCAAATGATGGCTTTAAAATGGGTGAAAGAGAATATTGCTAACTTTGGTGGAAACCCTAACAACATCACTGTTTTTGGTCAAAGTGCTGGTGCTGTATCTGCTGATCTATTGTCCCTTTCCCCTCTTTCTAGAGGTAGTAATGCTAATAACAAAAGATTTTAAAGCTGAAAAAATGCGGGTTGTTTTTCCAGATCTCTTTCAAAACATTATTTTAATGGGTGGTAGTGCGGAATCTATGTGGGCACTGTCATCCAGAGAGCAACTCATGGAGTACTGCCAACAAAAAGCTCTCAAACTGGGTTTTCAAAGAAGCAGTATAAGTAAGTATTTTTTTGTTCAATAATTTTTTTGTTCCCTTGAATTTAAAACTTATTTTCTTCAGCCGAACAATGGACTAAAGAAGAAAATGCTGATTTAATGCAATTTCTGAGAGCTGTACCAGCTGAAAAGTTTGGTATGCTTGTTACACTAATTTGGCACGTGCTTAGTTTTTCATTGATTTTTTGTAGAGGCGACTATGATAGGTGATAGGATTGTGATTGGAGAAGTAAATTCACAAAAAATTTAAGCACACTTAAAGTGAATCATCATTTTTAACTTCAGTTGAGAATTCCAATTACACCAATAATCGATGGTGAAATATTGCCAAAGAGCATCAAAGAGTTGAGAAAGGAATCGCCTAAGAGAAATGTTATGGCTGGTGTTTGCAAATATGAGGGATTGCTCTTTTGTGAGTTTTTTTGCATCTTAAAACCTTTTGTGTAAGTTTTTAATTAGCAATTTATTTTGCAGTGGCTCTGGGTTTCCAACGTGCCAACGCCAAATTTCTTATTTATTGTGAACGCAGAGCTCAAGAACTTCTGGATGAAGCTAACAGGCGGTCTAGTATACCTTCGGAAGCAGTCACATTAGCTGCTTTCAGAGATTTGTATGGCATCAGTGACCATATGAGGAAAGACAAAAAAGCGGTTCAACAAGTTTCTGTTGCTGTAAGTCAGCTTATTTTAGGTCATAAATTTGAAGGGTTTGCAAAAAATAATAACTCCCAGGAAATATCAGAGGTCATACTATAATTTTTTTTAAAAAGCTCTAATATTTCTAGCCGCCATAGCTTTTTTTCCTAGATATGATTTCTAAAATTAGTTATCACTGACTCACTTTGCTTTAACAACTTTTTGCTACATTATTTAAAACATGGTTTTTTTTGGAACTCTATATGTGATGGTTTAAGCTCTGATCTGATGGTCATGTAAAGATTTGTCGTTTTTGAGATCCCTAATTTTTTAAATTTGTAGTCAAAATGTTTTTCTATTATTAATGGCAATGAGCACTAAAATACCTTATTTCTTCAAAAAATTAAAAATGTTCTTCTTTGCCCAGCTGTCGTTTTTCAAAAAAAAATCATTCTGTTTTCATTCGTGAATAAGTCTCTACTGAAAACAAAAATTCCAAAAACCTTTTAAATATCTACTACAAAACTAGGGTTATAACTAGAGATGGAAATTTGACACTTTCGGGACGGGACAGATTTTAAATAAACGGGACGGGACAATCCCCTAAAATTCAGCCGAGCGGGCGGGAATCGTCCCGTCTCGTTTCCATCTCTAGTTATGACACATAGAAGTTTGTTTTACAGTTATTTGCAGATAATGAGTGATCTGATCAACAATCTACCTTTGCAAAACTACTGTGACAAAATGACCCAATTGACTAACTCCACTGTTTACCGTTATATTTTTGAGCATTTCAATCCAGACTCTAGTCGTGCTTTGAACCCTTGTTGCCATTCGTAGGTACTAAGAATTCATAGGTACACAAGCTGAAATAGTCCATGCCCGATTTGTAGGCGCCACCCATTGCACTGAATTAATGTACATATTTGACATCAACATGTTCGTGACCCCTGGAGGCGCAACCACACAGACCGAAAAGTTCTGGATTTAACCACCCGAATGTGGACCAACTTTGCCAAGTTTGGAAATCCAAATGGTGTGACGCAAGCAGGCATCCAAAAATATGATAACAACAATAATAACTTCGATGTGAAAGAGTTTAATGCTGAACCAACGGACATTCAATTCAGATGGGAACCGGTGATTTTTTTGAGCTGTGATTTTAAACAAAGTTTTTGCTTCAGGTGAACAACAGTCAACCTGAAAACCATTTAGTCATCAGGGAAAAACCTCAAATGAGGCAAAAGTATGTTTATTTGCAGATAAATTTGAAGTTTGGACTAAGCATATATCGAAATGTAAAACTATTTTCACAAAATTCTATTATATTCAGCAGAAAAAATCCAGAAAAATACCTTTGTAGTTTCTTTTTTGAAGTTCGAACTTTAAAATTTGGCTAACCTTTTTCAACTACAAATCTTGTTGTCTATAATTTATGCAAAAAATTAAATATATATTTTTGTCAATCAAAAATATCATAAATTTTAGTGTTATATACCAAGCTATACGAAGCTTCATAAGGTCAATTTCTTCAGCCGTGGTCATGATCTAACAAAAAGTGACTGAATCACCCTCAGCCCCTCTCTTTTATCACTAATAAATTTTTAACATTTCTTTAATTAAAAATTTATAAAAAAAATTATAATGAAAAGCCATCATAATTTACATACCCTTTGTTGTTTGCAGGTTAGAGACTAGGAGGATAGAAAGGCTTGCTCCACCAATGGACTCTTTTCTTCAGTGAAATTTGCTCTTATTATAATTGTTTTCTAAGCATGGGACGGTGAAAATTTAAAGAACGACAAATCCGCGGTGAGAAAAAATTTCTAAAAATATTTATGTTTCAGTAGAAAATGTTCGAGCTGTAAGCATTTGCAGAACCACCCGCCACAGAATTCTCTCCGTCCCAGTAGCACTGACTTAGACTAGTTGTATAGCTTTATACTGTTTTATAAAATATTTCACATGTTTGACGAGCTGCTTTAATATTGTCACTTTTCAGCATTGCAAAATTGATACCGTATATATTCTAATGCGTCGATATCTCTGAAGTGAAGTAGCAAAATCTGAATTTCAGCAGCGAATTACTGCATTTGTAACAGCAAATTTGAACTTTTGTATTTTATACTCACTAATTAGAATTTTTTCAAATTTTTATACCAGCATGTAGCCTTAGAGCTAGGGTTAATGATCCGTCGTAATTTGTAATCCAAGCCGGAAGTCGAATTTTTTAACTTTTAACGTAAAAGGTGGAAATCGACAGGTCGAGTCCGACCTTACTTAGAGCTCAATTGTTTCGATAATTTAGAAATTTTAGAGCTTCAATAAAAGGGCTTTGGTGCAAATTAAAGTCACAAGTTACTCATTCTGTAAAACCCCTATATTCTTAAAATTGACGCTCAATTTTTTTACAAATCAGAAAATTCAAAACTTCAAATAGCGGTTGATGCTTTTTATTTCTGACCTTTGATGCCAAACTTTAATTTAAGCATTTATTTTAATATATTATCGATCAGTAGAGCATCGAGAGTATCTAATTGTGCGAACTCATCCATGGCTGAAACAAAAGGGGTGAACCCTGTTTCGTTACATTTGTAACACAAAGGCAAAAAAGATAGAGGTATATAGAGCATTTAGTATTCTATCCAGTATTCGGTCTATGGTTTGTAGCAGTCTAAAAAATAAATGATCTACTACTGCTAGTCAAATCTGCTTGAAACGTGTGATATTAGTAGACAATGTGCTGATTTTTTTTTAACTTTATGTACATTTGAATTTGATAATATATTGTTTTTTGTATATAAATATTGTTACTGGAACACACAACTCACGTAGAAAGCAAAAAAAGCTCACATTGCCCTTCGCAAAAGGAGCAAAACATACCAATCATATTTTTTCTAATCGCTCACCCCTTTCTATTAACTCAACCCTCTTCAATTTTTAGGACCTGTATCTTGACCTAGAGCAGATATTTTACATCTCTATATGTAATTTATTTTTTTGGCTCTCACGAGCTTTACTGATTTTACTTCTTAGGTTTGGCGGAGCTGAAATCGATATCAAAGAATTTCGATTTTCAAGGAGCTTATATATAACTTAGTCGGGTGAGCTATTAGAGAAAATACGGTAATACCAGCTAGGAATCAAAAATTTTAAAATAAAGAACATTTAGTCATTTTTTGTCAAAAAGTGCCATTATCGCCAGTCATTATCGATTTTAAAGCACCAGAAATATAGATTTCGACGTAAAATTTCGAAAATTCTAAAGATTTCGCGTCTCAAATAAAGGACAAACTTCAAATAAAGGACTTTTTTAAGCCCTGGGTAATATGTATTTTTGAAATGTCCCTTTAAGAGATATTTTGCTGACAAGATGGTGTTTCGATTTCAACCAAATTGCGCATCATGAAAAGTTGTATTTGTAACATAATTACAGAAACAAAGTAATTGATAGAAAAATTAATTGGAATTTTTTAATTGCATATAAAATTGAGATCCTGGAACTTATTTAGTCCGGGGGCGCATTTCATATTTTTTCGCAAATCGTGTTAAAACGTCCCCTAAGTATTTTTATGTCCTAAAACGACAAAAGCTTTGTTTACTAACCCTTTTCTATATAAAAACCAATTTTACGAAAAAAAATTTTTGACTAAAATTTGACCCGAAACATTGATTTATCTTAGTTCCCCCAAGCATACTTGCACGGCCGCCGGCAGAGCGAAGGTGGACCGCCGGGTAAAATTTGCCATTTTGTAGCGCCGGTGGCGTCGGCGAAATTTTAAAAATGCCGGCGGTGGCGTTTATTTTCGAAAACTAAATTTTTTTTAAGATCGTGCAAGTATGCCCCTAAGGCAAAAAGTCATATTTTATTCCAAATTCTTTTTTCAAAAAAATTGAAATTTCAAGTGAGAAAATGTGAGAGAACAGTGTTTTTATCGTTTTTAGAGTATCATAATTACTTAGGAGATGTTTACAAATGAATTACGAAAAATCGTGAAACGAGCCCCCGGACTCAATAAGTGCCGAGATTCTTAAGAAAACAAGACGTGACAAAACAATTGACGTATTTTCCATGGCGCATCAGTTTTTGAGCATTTGTCGAAGAACTTTCGCAATTCTGACACTGACGCTCCTATTTCAATTTTTTATTATGCAAAAGTGTGTTTGAATTCCGCGAAAAAGTTTCGTTGTATATTTCACAAGATTAGATAATTTCAAATCCCTTTTTGTCAAACGCATTTTATTCAAAGAGGGTGTATTTTACTATATTTAGTTATCCAGTAACTGAGACATGCCGTTTGCCAACCAGCCTCAGGTAATTCCTAAACCTTAACCACATCTCAAAATCAGTAAAGTCAATAATTAGGTCTCTATTATTCATTTGGATGATGAGCTTGTGCGTTTTCGGTCAGTTTCCATACTTAAATTATGAAAGCTTTCATGCTTGACCAAAGAATTTAGTTTGGAGTCCACAGATTTGAGTGTGGCCAACGCCCTGCGAAGAGTTTTCATTGCTGAAGTCCCCACTATGGGTTTGCTTTAACGTGTTTCCATAAAATCCTCCTAATAACGTGAACTACGATTAACGTAACTCTGAAGCCGGTTAAATTGGAATTATTTTAATGAGAGTTTTGATTAGGGTTGATATTTTGCCGGGAAAATTTAAACACGGGAAAATTCCCGGGAAAATTCCCGAAGTCGGGAAAAAATCGGGAAATTTGATAAAGAATTTTATACGGAAAAAATAACAACTCAATCAAATCATGCATGAAAACATCATATTCATCTTCAAATGCGTTAGTTTCTTCAATAATTTCGTCACAAAATTTTGAAAAAGTGCCTTCACATACTTAAAAATAGGGTTGCTGAAAAAGATATATGTCCGGACATTTATGGACATATGTCCGGACATTTATGAATTTTGCAGGACATATATCCATAAATGTCCGGACATATGTCCATAAATGTCCGGACATATATCTTTTTCAGCAACCCTACTTAAAAATATGTTTTCTACACGTTTTAGGCCCTAAAACACACAAAAAGTAGTTTAAACTACTTTTTGCCAAGAGTTGCTATAATATACTTCTTCCAGTTTTCGCGGCGCCTATCGGTTGAAAAACAAGCCACCCCCCTCCAATAGGCCGCCCCTCTCTCCCCTCCAGTCCATTTACCGGTTGCAGTTCAGAATCCCCCCCCCACGGGACTGATCAGGTGGAGAAGATAACTTCATATTCGTGTTTCTCGACCCCGATTTCATGAGAAAGCCGGCTGTTTTTTCGGTTCTGAGAAAAAAATTTTTCGAACCACAGGGGGGTATCATGGTTTGCCGCTATTCCATTGTACCCCCCCCCCCCAAAAAGCTATTCCAGTGTACCCCCCCCCCCCCCCAAAAATAATGACCTATTCCATTGTACCCCCCCCCAAAAACCAACTTTTTTATATGCCCTCAAAAACCATTTTTATGTAATAATTTCGCCATAAAAAGGCCAGAACAGCCATTTAAATAGGGTTCAAGGGCTGTATTGGGAGGGGAAGGGAATAACACAGGGGCCACTTTTTTTGGCTGCTTTACCATGTTTTTCAACTCGGGCCGTGGCAAAAATAGACTCTATATGCATTTTATGATCAAGTGTACTTCTCGGAATCATGTCTAAGGTAAGTGCGTGCGCGCATCTCTAACTCTCAAGCCCCCTGCGCCCCCTTCGGGGGCGCAGGGGGCTTGGGGGCTTGGAGTTGAGATGCGCACACCCACATACCTTAGACACAAATCACTCGAAAGTGACTCTGGATGCATGAAAAGCATGCATACCAGAGTTATTTATGCGGTAGGTCCCAGTATTCAAAACCATGCTCAACATCTTCAATTTTTCAGCCGAAAAGGGTCTCCCCCCTTCTCCGGCTTTTGGCTTCGAGCCAGAGGCTCAGCCATCCAAAATTTCTGCCTTCACCTCCACAGGGGTCCTGGTTTAGGCATAACCACCTCGGACCCACCCGGCTGGCCCTTGAGAGGCTTTTGAGTACTCATGTATTTGGGTCCTCCACAAGTTGCTGGGTTTGACGTGCCTTCAAACGTATATATTAAGTGGTGGACCCCAAGTTGCTGGGTTTGAGGGTGCCTTAAATCCTTATTTATTAGTGGCCCCTGTTTTGTCCCTTCCCCTCCCAATACAGCCCTTGAACCCTATTTAAATGGCTGTTCTGGCCTTTTTATGGCAAAATTATTACATAAAAATGGTTTTTGAGTGCATATAAAAAAGTCGGTTTTTGGGGGGGGTACAATGGAATAGGTCATTATTTTGGGGGGGGGGGGTACACTGGAATAGCTTTTTGGGGGGGGGGGGGGTACAATGGAATAGTGCCCATGGTTTTTTAGTCAAAATTTGAAAAATTTAAATTGGCGCCTTTTGAATTTAAAAGGGAATAAGGGCTGTATTGGGAGGGGAAGGGAATAAAAGGGGGCCACTTTTATGGCAGAACATTATAAATTTGAATATCTATATTCTTCGACTGCCTCACCATGTTTTTCAACTGGGCCGTGGCAAAAAAGACTCTATATGCATTTTATGGTCAAGAGTACTTCTCGGAATCATGTCTAAGGTAAGTGTGTGCGCGCATCTCAACTCCAAGCCCCCAAGCCCCCTGCGCCACCGAAGGGGCGCAGGGGGCTTGGAGTTGAGATGCGCACACCCACATACCTTAGACACAAATCACTCGAAAGTGACTCTGGATGCATGAAAAAGCATGCATACCAGAGTTTATTTATGCGGTAGGCCCCAGTATTCAAAACTATGTTCAACATCTTCTTGTTAGTGGCCCTGTGTGATCAGTGGCCCCCTTTATTCCCTTCCCCTCCCAATACAGCCCTTATTCCCTTTTAAATTCAAAAGGCGCCAATTTAAATTTTACAAATTTTGACTAAAAAACCATGATACTCCCCTGTGGTTCGAAAAAAATTTTTTTCTCAGAACCAAAAAAACAGCCGGCTTTCTCATGAAATTGGGGTCGAGAAACACGAATATGAAGTTATCTCCTCCACCTGATCAGTCCCCGTGGGGGGGGGGGGGATTCTGAACTCAAGCCCATTTACCTTGGTCCCCCAAGGCAAAAAGTCGATTTTTGGTCAAAAAAAATTTTTTTTCAAAGTGGTTGGTCGCGGCCTAAAAACATATTTTCTACAGGTTAGGGCCAGCTTACAATGGGATGTCGATGTTGATGTCGAAGTAAAAGTGGTGTCTAGATCTCGCGTTTCCCATAGGAAAATGCCAAATCTGATATAGATGACCTATAACTAAAATTAAAAAGTAGGTATAGGTCATCTATATCAGATTTGGCATTTTCCTATGGGAAACGCGAGATCTAGACACCACTTTTACTTCGACATCAACATCGACATCCCATTGTAAGCAGGCCCTTAAAGGTGCTAAAACACCAAAAAACATCATTTTATGGTGTTTTGGAAGGACACCGAATATCTCAAAGCAAAGAAAATAGAAAAGGGTGTGCACCCAGGCGGATTTGAACCTGAGAGTTCAAAATATCCGCACTATGATTTGCACGCCTCCACCCCACCCCTTTAAACAATTTTTTCCTTTTTGTAGTTAGTCCGTTCTTTGTTCTCAACAATTACCTATACAGTGATTTTACCATATGTAATTAAGGCATAATAAGTGGAAACACTTACAAAAACAACAAGAGAAAGTTGATATCAGAGAGCAAAGATTGCAAGTTGTGAAATTTTTTGAATTTTCCCGATTTTTCGGGAATTTTCCCGCTTCAAACTTTCCCGGGAAAATTCCCAGGAATTTTTATGGGAATTTTCCCGGGAAAATTCCCGATTCCCAACCCTAGTTTTGATCTACATCCAAAAAATCCCATATGCCTCGGCACTGTGGCTGAACTCCGAAAGTCAATAGACCATATAAGAAGCCAGAGTTAAATTCTTATTTTTTTTTTATACTTACAGTCGAGTCGCGATATAACGCGACCCTTCAAATGATCCCAGCAAAAGGAAGTCAGTCAAATTTACCTTCGATATAACGCGACCCCTGATATACCGCGACCTTTTTACGGTCCTGAGGGTCGCGTTATATCGAGACTCGACTGTATTATACCGAAAGTTCACAAATTTCAAAACTTTATACAGATTAATTTTGCAAATGCTTCTCTCGTAAATTTTCAAATAAAATCCTTGCAATTTTATAGCTATCGACTGGGTGCAAATTGACTCCAATACTAGTGTTCTTCACGATGAATTCATCGCTCACCGCATGGGTTTTATTCCGTAAGCAATTTAGCTTGCTAAACTATTAATGGCTTGTCTGGGAACACGGAGTTCCAATCGGATTTGGAGTAAAAGGTGTTCACGTTGCAAAATACTCCAACTCCAGGTTCCTGTACTTGCCATAACAAATTTCACTAAAGACTAAGGCCTCAAACACAATGAGGATGCTAAATCAGATTTGTCGCACGGAAATGGCCATAACTTTTTTTCAATTTTTCAAAAATTATTCTGTTATTACCATTTTGTAGCTAAGATTCAGGGCTACCAGATGAGCATTTCATGAATTAGATGTCTGTTGAAAAATTGAGATAAAAATGAAAGACTCCGCCCAAGACTCCTGACAAGAATTTGAGTCAGGAGTCTTGGGCGGAGTCTTTCATTTTTATCTCAATTTTTCCAATGACATCTGCATCATAAAATGCTTATCTGGTAGCCCTGAATCTTAGCTACAAAATGGTAATAACAGAATAATTTTTGAAAATTTGAAAAAAAAGTTATGGCCA
This sequence comes from Ditylenchus dipsaci, assembly GCA_004194705.1. NCBI lineage: Eukaryota > Metazoa > Nematoda > Chromadorea > Rhabditida > Anguinidae > Ditylenchus > Ditylenchus dipsaci. Next base: position 28,468 of record SADC01000310.1, on the reverse strand, counting down.
TTTCCGTGCGACAAATCTGATTTAGCATCCGCAAACAGACTCCTCATTGTGTTTGAGGCCTAAATGATAAATTAAACAAATTCTAGATTGACTTCCAACGGTGTGGTCGATAAACTTCTTTACTCTAGGGTTAGTCCGTATTCCATTTGCTGAATTTTTTATGTGAACAGATATGTATTTCAGGACTGCTCTTGCAGCGATTTCTGCACCAACTGTTCGGTAGAATTTCAGTTGAATGTAAGGTGTGAAGATGATGGTGAGATTCTCATTTCCTTGCTATTCAGACATTTTTTTATTTAAGCCACTAGGGCAGTTACTAGCGATGATTTGCAGTCAAGTAACCCTGAGGTAGTTCCTGCTTGCGGCGCTCATCTACCTGCTAGGTGAGAAAAAATTTCTTGCTTTTAATATTTTTCTCAGTGATAATTTCTATACACCACTTTCAGACAAATAGGTATAGACACAGATAATGCCAACTCCGAAATTTTAATAGTGAAACTGCGTAAGGGGCAAGAGGTATGTGTTTTTTAAACCTATAAAAACCTTGGAACATCTTTCTCAGGTCCGTATGAAATGCTACGCCAAAAAAGGTTTGGCAAGGAGCATGCTAAATGGAGTTGGTTTTTTGATAACCAGAAAATTGGCAGATTTCTAAATTGCTATATTTAAGATCCTACCTGTGGCGTTGCCTTTGAGTATGACCCGGACAATGCCCTTAGACACACAATTTTCGCAAAAGCTGAAGAATGGTAGAGATATTTTTGTTGGCAATCGTTGCCTATATTTAATTGCAAATTTCTACAGGCCCAAAAGTGAGTTTTCTCAGCTGGAGGATGATGAGTTTGAGGCACCATATGATGCCCATGGAAAACCCAACAAGTACAACAATCATATATCAGTAATGTTAACAGTTTTAAAAATCGCACTTACAGGTTTTGGATCAGTGTGGAGAGCGCAGGTGCTTTGAAGGTGAGTTATGCTGTTAAATTTACTCTGAGATACAAATTATTTTAAGGCGGAAACCATTGTACTCAGCGGAATAAATGCTTTAAAAAAGAAGCTCATTGACATGCAGCATCAGTTAAATGTAGAACTCGGGGCTCAGCAATATTCTAATTACTAAAAAGTTTTGGAAGTCTTTTTTTTGTCGTTTTGTTCGTTATCCAACTGTGTTCTTGAAATAAAGTCATTCTTATAGCAGACCTTTTGAGTAATCTTGAATAGGTGTTTCATGCCCCTAGGTATACCAAGTGTCACTTTGTAATCCTTCAATCGGTTTGATGAAACCTTTTTTGATGCAATTTTATAAAATCCACACCCTTGAGAAGAACACTTGCATCCAAAAAAATAGGCAGGAGTGCACAATTTGGGGTAGCCCAAAAATGCGTTTTTTAAATGTCTACCGTATTACCTCTAATAGCTCCCCCTGCTCTAATAACTCCCCCCCTCAACTTTGAGGACCTATATCTCAGCCCAGAGTGAAATTTTTGCTATACCGATTCCGCTTTTTCAATTTTAAATTTTCACCCAAAATCTTGAGATCGACCTCAAATTTTTACGATTTTCGGCCACCCAAAAATAACTCCCACGGGGAGCTATTAGAGGAAATACGGTAAGTATTTGGAGCAATATGAGTATAACCACCCCACTCAAGTCTAATGTAACCCCCTCATGTGACCTAACGATTGAAAGCTGAGGATGTTAGCTACACGATGGTGTAAAAATTTATTACTTTAGTACACAGAAATGTTTCTTTTTTGATGAAAATAACCTTGAATCATTTCTAATCAGTTCTAGAAAATGTTCGAACTCCAATTCGATACTATTCTTTTTTAGGCAAAAAGTACTCTTGGGGAATTTTTGGAAAATGTCGTGTTGACCAATAACGTTTTGTCAAATATAGTTTTGTCAAATATAGTTTTGTCAAATATAGTTTTGGCAAATGTCGTTTTTCTCAGCTGGAGGATGTCGTTTTTGGCAAGTACCACCTAGCGGTTTAAACGATAGAAACGGCGAAAAAAGGGGTGGTATTTAATTCTGCCCCCTAATCTGTGAAAAATGCCCCCTAATTCGAATTGCCCCCTAATTACTGAAAAATGCCCCCTAATTACTGAAAAATGCCCCTAATTTTCTGAAAAATGCCCCACAGCCCCTTAAAATTTGAAAACCTCATCACTTTCAAATAAACAAAACGCCGCGATTTTTTTTCATAAGATTGCGAAATTTGGACATTTTTGAATTCCATTTTTCGTTTTTTTTTAAACTTTTCGGTATTTTTCATAACATTTTCAAGGAGTAGAAAATTTCTATCTCAATTCATGCCTAAAATTTAATTCTTTTTTATTGGAATAGATTATGGCGTCCACAAAACCATAAAACTATACATCATATAAAATGTTTCTTTCCATCAAACAAAATGTTCCTGACAAATGAATCCTCCATTATTTTCTTCAACGTTTTCTTTCTTTCACGAATTCCGCACAGCCTTCTTTCATCTCCGTTTACCTTGCAATGCAGTGCTTCAATTGACTGCTCAGAAAGAAGACCCAGAAACGGTGTAATTTCATAAATTCGATGACGTGCTGACATAGGATGTGACACTTGGGCGTAATTGCCCAGTTCGGAAAAGCGTTCTAAAATTCGTCTGTTAAAAATTTGTTGCGTATCGAAGGACTTACTCTTATAGTGTGGAAGTATTCTGCTGACCACCCGTGAAAGTTTTCAATCTCTCCATCTGATAAAACGAATTTTTCGCCAAACTTTGCATTTTGCCGAGCAGTGTTAGAAGCGTAAGAAATGCTTTATGCAGAACATTTTCGCGGATGACGCTGATTATCTTCTGAGGTCCTTCTCCAGTTAGCAGTTTTCTTACGTGGTTTCCTATGAATATAAGGAATTTAGTGGAAACAAGAACACTTTAGGTTGCAAACCTGTGAAACGCTGGTGCCATACCCGTTTGTCCACCTGCAGTTCCACGAATACAGCCTCTAACTGATTGACCATTGATGGCTCTGCTGCTTCAATCGCTTCAATGATGGCCTGGCAGAGACCTTGGATTAGATGCAGCGAAGGAGGAATTATATTTGTTATCGGAATTTGAAGGAGCTGTGACCTTGTGACTGAGTGACATTCACGGTGGAGATTAGTCTGTTGCTTTTGCGTAAGAGTTTGCGCATCTTGCGTGTTGTAGCGAAACCTGGAAAAATAAATAAATATACTAGAGCGTTAAGTGAATGGCAAATGAAAGCACCTCAGCTGCCCTTGATCAAGCGAAAAAAGTGTTCTTTTAGAATGTTTGCTGTTCTCCTTGAAGGCTGTTTTTGGAGATTCACAGATCGGGCATGGATGAGTGGCTGAGGAGCCAAGGTGACCATATACTGTATCAATAAACTTCAAGTCTCCTGTCAAAAACCTAAATTGGTGTATTATACACAAAAATTAACATGAAAGCAAATTTACATACCACTCAACCTCTAACTCCTGTTCTCCGACTTTAATATTACTGAATTTTATTTGCTCAAACACTGGTTGAAGACTTGCAAGGTTTTCGTAGTTGTCATTGTCATCAAATATTGAAACCAGCAAAAGAGAATCTGGACTGTTGGCATGTGTGACATTTCCAATCCCAATAGCGGACTTGGTTGAGCGACCACCTTTATCACCGACAAAGACTAGAAAGACTTTGTTATTGAAATCACTTCCAAAGAGTAGCTTTCCAGATTGATGAAGACATAATAGACGATATTCAAGGATGGCTTTGATGTTGCTCAGGTAGAGGTACCAAATGCCATTTTTGTTGATTGAGCTGATTTGAAGCTTTTCAGTGAACTGCTTGAGCTGCTTGTCGACAGCGCTCGTTGGAGCCAGTATGTCCAGTCCTTTCTGCAATAATATAAGAGTAAACGCATAAGTAATGGGAAAAGACATTACGTGGACCAATCGACTCTTAATCTCTCTTCGCTTGCTTGCACTGACTATTCCAGAAAATACGTTGATGTCGTCCATGACGCTCAGCTTTCTCTTTTCATTGACAACCTTGTCAGCGGAGGCGACCCCTAATCGACTTCGAAGCATGGATGTGGTTTTTTCAAACTCTTCCAGTGTCGGTAACGCTCTATCCTTGCCTAGAAAATGCTCTGCGATTTGGTCAATTTGGCTAGAGAAGCAGTGCGTGCACATTTTTGGATTGGCTTGTATGGTTTCTGTAAAAACAGAGTAAAATGCTACTGTGCTCTAATTAACTTCTCCTACCCTTTCACTTTTTTTAGGCTCAACAAGTCGACTCAAAAGCATAGATTTTTCTTGCTCTAACCTAGACATTGGCTCACTTGTCATGTCTACTTGCACACTACACGTTCTTCTCAGTTGGGGCGTTCTCCTAAACGTAATTCACTAGTACAGTCGACTCTCTACATAACGTCTTTCAAGGGACCGGCCAAAACGGACGTTATGAAGAGAGGACGTTATATAGAGAGTCGTTATGTAGAGAGGCACTCGCCTATATATCACTCACCAGACGTTATGTAGAGAGTTTTTCAAAAAAAAACTGTTTATTTCAACAATAAATAGCACCCAAACAAACAATCATCGGATGGGCATGAAAAAAGTGGAAATACTCTTTCGCTTCAGTTTCTTCATGTGTTATTTGGCAAGCAAATCATTCACTATATCACACAGCAGCTGGACTGCAACAATGGCATTTTCGTCGGCGTATCGCTGGAAAATTTTCAAAGCTTCAATTGCTTCTCGTGTATCGACTGGCGGCTCTGAAACTTGGTCGATCTTCATTAATTCGGTTTCACTGAAATCTTAACCCACTAAAGAGCCGAGCAAAGCAAAAAAAATCACCTTTCAGTCTCCGGCTTTTCCATTTCCATTAAAACATCCGCTGCAACTTCGGTCAGAGTGAAAGCTCCACCAGTAGCGAGTTGTGGTCAACCAATAAGTAGTCGTCTAATGCGCATTCCATCAAAGCCAGTGCCTGCATTTCTACCCAGAGTGTACTTCATTCCCTGCCAGCGCCGTCTTGTTCCAACTCGAACACAGCGTTTTCCTAATTCTCCCGACTGCCAGCGCCTTGCTTAAAACACAGAAAATCTTTTTTGTGAAAAATAAAAGGTCTACTTTCGAGTCCTTGATAAATTTGGTTTTTTTCGGAAGCAGTTGGCGATAGTTTCCGGCTTGACATCGACCAGGAAAGGTGAAGGAGACGCAGCGCCTTGTAGAGATCAACTTTGTAATCTCTAAAACAGCAAATTTTGAAAGCTGACCAAACTGAACATATTAGAAGCAAAAAATAAGTTATTTTCTTGTCGAGACGCTTTCAATTTTATTTTTTTTTCGAAAAGACGTTATATGGAGAGGCGTCTTAAAGCAGTGTCCAGCCGAATTGGGACGTTATGTAGAGAGGGACGTTATGAAGTGAGTCGCTATATAGAGAGGCAGTTGTTCGAGTATTTAGTTTAGACCAACCAAACCAGTTTCACTGGGACGTTATGAGGAGAGGGACGTTATATAGAGAGTCGTTATGTAGAGAGTCGACTGTATATAAATAATCGGCTACAAAAAGACTAACTTTTCTTTTAAAAATTCTCAGTTTCCTTTTGTTTGCACTCACTATTTTTCTCTCTTTTTCTCAATCTAATGGCAGCTGCTTCCTTTCGCTTTTCGGACAGCTCTTTCTTGGCCTCGGCTTCATGTTGGGCTTGCTTAGATTGCGATTCCTTCTCTTGGGCCAGCCTTGCTAAACAGGAAATAACATTCTAAAAATCTGACACCATTTGGACCTACCAAGCCGGACTCCAGTCGCTTCCTTTGCTCTTGCAGAAGCTGTTTCTTTTGCGAATTTCTTAGCGCGATTTGCTTCCAATGCAGCTACTCTTACATCCGAAGTCCTTCGATTGCTAGCTAGTTTTGTTGGTGTGTCTTTCTGCACCGAAGTAGCACGTCTTGTTTTGACCATTGGGATTGCCTGAAAACACGAAAGTTTAATCCAAAATAAACGACAGAAAAAAAGTACAAAACTACAGACTTTTCTGTATTGTCTATATACCAAAGGTAGCTTAGACATTCAGCTACAACAACAGTTGAGCCGATTTTTGTAAAGTTGAAATTTTAGAAACTAGAGGCCAATTAAAGCAAACAACTGGCATTTTTCCGAGTAAAATCAGGGGTTTTTGCGTTTTCTGTCTAACTTTTGCATGAAGCACCCTAAATTTGCATTTTTTGCATATCTCTTTGGTAACAAAATGTAGCAAATTTTCTCCTCTATCAGGCCTCAGCCTCCTTTTTTGAGGTTTCGAAAGTAAGTTGAAATTAAAAGCCAATTGAAGCTGCTAAACGAGGTGAGATATTTCGGTATATTTTCCGAAAATTTTATTGACAGCTCAAAAATTAGCGAGTTTTTGGAGCAAGTGAGGTCTTGTTTTGATGCTCTTGATGTGAGGAACCGTTTGCAATAACTTAACGCGAAAAAAATGAAAATAAAGGTTAGAGGTTGGTTAGAGATGCGCGCGCGCACTTACCTTAGACATAATTCCGAGCAAGACTCTTGATCAAAAATGCATTAAGCGACTCTTTTTGCCCAGCTCCAGTGACCAAAACGCGGTAGAATCCCTTAATACAAGGTGTTTTGCCTTGGTCCCCCAAGGCAATAAGTCTTATTTTGGCCAAAGAATTTTTTTTCAAAAAATCTATTTTTTACGTGGAAAAGTGTCAGAAAACAACTTTTTAATCGTTTTAAGCATATAAAATTACTTAGAAGTCGTTAAACATGATTTACAAATGTGCAAAAAATGCAACCCCCCCCCCCCCAAGTACATAAGTTCCGTGATTACGCTTTTGAATTTTAAGGGGCTGTGGCCCCACAATTTTTTTCTCGTCGTTTTTAGTCAAAACTTCGCGGGAATTCAAATTTTCTAGTCAGAAAATAACTTGGATTGGTCAGAATCCCACCGCGGAATGGCCAGAAGTCCCTGAAAGTTGGTTTTTTGGGGTTTACTAAATAGGGGGGGTTTACTTTTTGCGAAAAATCGATTGAGCTGATCAGATTTCGGGTCCGATGGGCTTAATCGCTCAGAATTCCAGGCTTACGGTGGTTTTTAAATTTTTTAGTCTGAACCAACCAAACCAAGTGGTCGTCCACTTGGATCAAAAAAATTTTTACGTTTTTCATGGTCCGAAACCTGTTTTCTAGATCAACTCGGGCATGCTGAAGATGGTTTGACAGTAGTAAAATGCCGTTTTCTCGAGTACTTTTTGAGTTTTGAGGAATAATTGATTTTGGTGAAATCATTTATTTGCCAAAACTCAAAAAATACTCGAGAAAACCAACCCAAAAAACCAACTTTCAGGCGCTTCTGGCCATTCCGCGGTGGGATTCTGACCAATCCAAGTTATTTTCTGACTAGAAAATTTGAATTCCCGCAAAATTTTGACTAAAAATGACGAGAAAAAAAATTAGGGGGCAATGCCCCGGGGCATTTTTCAGAAAATTAGGGGCATTTTTCAGTAATTAGGGGGCATTTTTCAGTAATTAGGGGGCAATTCAAATTAGGGGGCATTTTTCCCGAAATTAGGGGGCATTTTTCACAGATTAGGGGGCAGAATTAAATATTACCCGAAAAAAAGTGTGGGAAGGACATTTTTCGAAAAAAAATTTTTCGTTTGCCTTGGTCCCCTATGGTTTTGGTCATTTTTTGGTATTTTACCCTGCTATGGTTACTTGGGCTGGGCAAAAACAGTCTCTATATACATTTTTGATCAAGAGTCTTGCTCGGAATTATGTCTAAGGTAAGTGAGTGCGCGTATCACTAACTCTCAAGCCCCCTGCGACCTCTTCGGGGGCGCTAGTTGCTTGGGGTTGAGATGCGCACACCCACATACCTTAGACACAAATTACTCGAAAGTGACTCTGAATGCATAAAAACGTATGCATACCAGAGTTTCTTTCTGCGGTAGGCCCCAGTATTCAAAACTATGTTCAACATCTTCTTGTTAGTGGGCCCTGTGTGATTAGTGGCCCCTTTTATTCCCTTCCCCTCCCTATACAGCCCTTATTCCCTTTAAATTTATTCCCCTTATTCCCTTTTTTCCCTTTTTTCCCCTTTAAATTTAAAAGGCGCCAATTTAAATTTTTGAAATTTTGACTAAAAAACCATGATACCCCCCCCCCTGTGGTTCGATTTTTTTTCTCAGAACCAAAAAATATTGATATTAAATATTCATATTGGCCCCAGCGCCGGCGCCGAGCGCCGGCCCGGCGCTGTTTTTTCCCGGGCAGCGCCGGCGCTGGCGCCGGAACAACACTGGTTACCTTCAGTATTGGGGTTATTGGTACGTTAAATGCCCTATAACGGATTCGGCGCAATTTTTGATGAGGTTTTTTCATTGGCTTGCTGCTAATAACCTTTAAATGGCTGCCACGATTATTTTTGTAACGGATGGGTTCTCGAAAAATGAAAATGAGACATTTGAATCTAAAACACATCTTGTTGAAAAACTATTGTTCAGTCTCACCTCCACTTTCTTCCAGATCAAAAATGTCGCTCAATGGTGAAGCTATTGCTCCAAAAACTTTGAAGACAGGGAGCCTTGCGAACGCTGCGATGGTTGAAAAATTGCAAAGAGACAAAGACCTGGGATCTGCCGAGCTCAGAAGAGCAGAAACATTCGATTTGAAGAAGGTAGATAATCCCCATGAAAAAGAAGTCCTTGCAGAATTCGACCGGCGAAGAAAAGCCAGGAATCTCACGTATGTTTTACCACTATAATCAAGTTATTCTGACTTTTAATTTCAATTTTTCAGACTTCCCACTGACGATATCCAGGTAAAGCTGATGCTGCGTCGTTGCAATGAGCCTATATGTGAGTTCGATTTTAAAGTGGTGAATAGAGTCAGGAAGAGAATTACCGACCTAATTTGCAGGTATCTTCGGGGAAGATATCCTGGACCGTCGTGAGAGATTGAGAAATTTGTTATCAAAGCTGTCAGAAGATGAAGTTCACATGATTCTGCATTCTTGGGATGAAAAGGAAAAACCAGACACTCAATTGGTAATTTTTCCTGTTTTTCAGACTCCTACTATAATAATTGTGTTTAGGACACTTGCACATGGTATCATCGGGGACCAGAGGGACTTAGAGATGCAAGAGTTCAAATTGCTGATTATAGTCTCCAGAGGGCTAGTAAACGGTGAGTCATGTTCCGTAATTTTCTGTTTTTGGTATAATTATTATTTTTAGGTTAGATCGTGCTCGCGCACAAGCTCAACTCTCACAGCAGGAGAGAGCTCTTGTAAAACAGGAGACTCACAAGTGGATAAAGGTATTTAGTTTTTTTGAAGGTTTTCACAACAGTTCTTAGTAACACATAATTGGTTTTAGAACCTACACATTTATGGGTCTCAGGTGAACCGTTGTTTACAACAGTCATTCCTCCTTTTCTGATAAACTTCATTTTCAGGTCTCAGGTATTCGCTCTACCTCTTACAGTGAGTTTTCGCCCGACTCAAAACATATAGTGTAAGTTTTATCCCTAGTGAAGTTTTTACCGTTTCAAATTTTATCGAAAAAAAACTTTAGCACCTCCAACTGGTCCGGTCAGGTGTCTATCTGGACGGTTCCTGATTGCAACGAAGAGCTGAAGCTTACAACTCATTCCTGTCAAGTTGGTTGTGTAAGTTTTTTATTTGCAGTTTTTCACTGATTCAAGGGGGAAGCCAATATATACATCTTAAGGCCAGATTTCATCCAGGAGCTTACAAGGATGTCGATCCTCTGTGTTTGAGTGCCGCTAGTTGCGACCATGAAGGGAGGTAGCAAACTTCTCCAAAATTTTTCGACTCACTTCATCAAACACCGGTTTTTCAGAGTCGTTTTGTGGAACCTGGTCAGTTTTTATACCATTTGATGACATAGTTCTAAGTCGATGGTTTGGTTACAGGTTAATGAGCAGCCGTTGGCAGAACTTGAGAAGCATCCTGCGAGAGGTAATTTTTGATCTAAGCAATTATCTAATATTTAAATTTTGTTTAAGTTTCGAGATTGGCTTTTCATCCGTCAGGGAAATATTTGGCAACGTGTTGGTAGGTGGTTTAGAGTGTAGACGACTTTTAATTGCTGTATGAGTTTTAAAATACCTGTATTTTCAGTTTCGATGCTTCCTGGCGACTTTTTGATCTAGAGACGCTAAATGAGATCCTATTCCAAGAAGGGCACAGTAAAGGGGTTTTCGGTAAGTTTCTTAAAACAAATTGTGTGGGATGGGAGTGGAAACATCAATAAGATGAGGGTGATAAATCGCGATACGTTATGATGTTAAAAATAGGTTTAAATTTTCAGATATTGATTTTCAATCCGATGGCTCTCTAGCTTTGACTGGGTTCGTTCTCGTGTTCAGACATCAAGTAATTCGTTAAATGTTTGTCATTTAGTGGTCTCGATTGCTATGGGAGAGTATGGGACTTGCGTACAGGCCGTTGCATTATGTTTCTGGAGGGACATCAGAAGGCGATTCATACAGTAACCTGGCATCCGAACGGGTTAGTTTTTTCGGATTCAGGATATGTGGCGCATTATCCTGTCACTTTATTCCGTTAAATACTCATATTTCTAGGTATATTATGGTGACAGGTAGTGCAGACAATTCTTGCAAGGTGTGGGACATCAGGATGCGTAGATGCATGTACACAATGCCTGCTCATCAGAATTTAGGTAAGGAAGTCTATCCATGTTTCTCTTGCACTTCAAATCATTAATTTGATTTAGTTTCGAGAGCTCGCATTGATCCGTCTGGAGAGTATTTGGTGACAAGCTCATACGACAATACAATGAAACTATGGACAACAAGCGGCTACCAACCACTTAAGGTTTTGGAAGGTCATGACATGAAGGTTGGCTTACCACTTTTCTTAATGTCTAAGACGCCAAAATTTTGGGTTCAGGTTATGTCGGTGGATATCTCGCCAGACGGACAGTGGATCTCAAGTACTTGCTATGATAGAACATTTAAATTGTGGAATTCCTCAATAGATGTTTAGTGGCATTGCATTTCTGCCGTATAAAATTCGTGTTGTGTTTGATTGGATTTCGGTTGTTATTTTATGATACTGAATAAAAGAGTGGTCGTATTCATGAATACCATTTCTAGCAATCGTAGGCACTGTAAAGCTCACTGGAGCATACACGGTGGCGTAGCCAGCGGAGTAGGGTGGCACGTACCCCGTCAGTTTTTTCATTATTGCTGCCCCTCTCAGGATGGAAATTTTTTGACTTTTTCCTTATCTTTACAAAAATCAAATGTGACCTTTTGCCTTGGTCCCCAAGGCAGTCCAACCTCAAAGAGTACCTGGATACCACAAAAAGATGGAATTTGAACATAATTTTGTTGACTGGGGCCTACCGCATAAAGAAACTCTGGTATGCATGCTTTTTCATGCATCCAGAGTCACTTTCGAGTGATTTGTGTCTAAGGTATGTGGGTGTGCGCATCTCAACCCAAGCAACCAAGCCCCCTGCGCCCCCGAAGGGTTGAGATGCGCACTTACCTTAGACGTAATTCCGAGCAAGACTCTTGATCAAAAATGCATTAAGCGACTCTTTTTGCCCAACTCCAGTGACCAAAACGCGGTAGAATCCCTTAATACAAGGTGTTTTGCCTTGGTCCCCCAAGGCAATAAGTCTTATTTTGGCCAAAGAATTTTTTTTCAAAAAATCTATTTTTTTACGTGGAAAAGTGTCAGAAAACAACTTTTTAATCGTTTTAAGCATATAAAAATTACTTAGAAGTCGTTTAAACATGATTTACAAATGTGCAAAAAATGCGGAAGCATCCTGCATTGCTTGCATGCCAAAATTTTGTAACTTCAGCCTTCTCCGCATTCCCATCTTGGTTTCCCATCCCATCACCGCATTCCCATCCCATCTTGGTCGTGCTTCACCATTTGAAAGAGGTCATCGTTGTCCTTGGGCTTGAAGGCTCCCCGAAGGCTCTCCAGAATCCTCCTCGTCGTTGTTATTGGGGTCTTGCGTAGTGTTCATCGTCTGCTCTAACTTCCGAATAAGGATTGGAGATAAGTAAGAAAAAAGCTGGAAATGATTGAAAATTGCGGGTTATTGAAAATATTGGGATTTTGAAAAGAGGAAATTTTGAAGAGGCGGGATTTTGAAAATTATTTATTGGGCGGGCCGAGGCGGGCCGGCCGGTCCGACCACCGCGGAAATCTATGAGCCCGGCCCGGGCCGTAAAAACCTAGGCCCGCCCGGCCCCGGGCCGGCCCGTGCACATGTCTGGGCCTGCCGCATAAATAAGGTATAACGACGACTCGATACACATTGTGACTCGATACGCCAACTCGATACACCGGGTCTCGAGTTCGACTCCCGCCGAGTGCTATTTTTATGTTTTGTCATTTTTTTTTGATGTGTTGTGTGCTTTAATATAAATAAAAAATGAATATCTTGAGAATAAAATATGCGCGTGGAATACGCGCGCACTTACTTTAGGGACAGTTCTGAGCGATTCTCTGGATAATGAACTCATTCGTGAGCTCTTCTGCCAATCTTTAAAGAGAAAACCAAGTGATAAATAAGAAATAGGATGTCCACCAAATTTAAGCTGCTGTCTATTTAAGCTATTTTATGGCCAGTTTCAAAAATTATCCATAATCAAAAGCTAATACAGTCGACGCTCACCATAAGATACGCTCTACATAAGATACCCCTGGACACAGTCCCGAGTCTTCAAATACCACTCTTCATAAGATACTTTCAAAAAACTATTCAACAATAAAGACGAATTTCTACAAAATATTACTAAAATTTGACTTTTTGCTTTTAGGAACCGATGCAAAGTGTCAGTTTATCGAGGGTTGACTGTAGCACACTTCTGTTAGGTTTCCTCAGTCGAAAATTAGTATCCCGCGTATAAAACTACCTTTAATATGCGTTAAATGGTTTAATCTTCAAGAAAACATTATTTATGGGTACTTTGTGATTTTTTGGAAGAACAAAATTATACCTGCACATCACCTAAGAGATAACTTTGCACCTCTTTACAGCTCGAATCGATTAATCAAAAAGTGGAATAAGACAAAGAGTTAAAATAGAGATTTGAGCTGTAAAAAATTTATAAAAATTAATTAGATGGCTACATAATGAAATTTTTTTGGTGAAAACTATTCAAATATGGATGCATTTATCGAAAAAAATAGGTGTTTAAATTGATAAAATTAGTGCTGGATTTCATTATTTTTGACTAACATTCGAAAAAATGCTGGAAAAAGTTAAATAAGCGGTGAATTTCATAATTATATATAAGAACGCTCCTCATAAAATCGCTTTTCGGAAAATTTGGCTAAATACGCTCTCCACAAGATACCTCTCAGGCCGGTCCCCTAGGGGTATATTATGGAGAGCGTCGACTGTAGTCAAAATGCATTTTGCCAAAATGCTCTTTTTTTGAAAACTTTGAGGTGGCAGCCCTGACCTTGGCAGCTGCAGTACTGGCGGCTATGGTCAATAGGTCTTGAGCAATCTAAAAAAAAGTCACTGGCGATCTCAAAAACTAAATCATTGGCGCCCGAAAAATCGTCCGGACTGTCAGGTCGACGTTTGTCACTAGCGCGCGTTATGTTGAGTGGCACCGGTGCATCTATGCATTTGTCTTTCTGCCACCTAAAATACCTTTTTCTCTGCTAATTACCATCTTAGAAGCTCAAAGAGTGGTCGAACACGGGACTCTGTATTTAAAAATGCATGATCTCATGTTTGACTTAGATAAGGATGATAAAAAAAATCAACTGTTTTCATTCTTTCTTACTCCGCTCTTTTAATTCTAAGTCAAGCAAATATGGCAATTGCATATATTGAACGATTCTATGAAATATTTTCTTATTTTTCACGCAAAGAGCTAATTTTACTACAAACTCTGAATCATAGAGTTAACTGTTTCATCCAACATTTCTTCCAAAATCATCCTCCGTATATATGCTTCAAGTATGTCTATCTGGATGCTCTTGGCGACTGCTATGTCAATGGACGCAACCATGTGATCGACGGCCAGAAGGTGTGCATTTATGGAAATATTATTGGACGGTCGTGTGGAGCTCATCTAAACCCCCGTTATAAAGGAATTCCACCTGTTGGTCCAGTAAACCTTGTTGTGCCCGGCACTGACTTTTGCTGGAGAAAAAAGTTCCACAAACTTCACCCTTTGCTTTTGTCCACATTTTTGAGGGTGAAGCAGGTGGAGATTGTGTTTCTGGAACCTGCCTCGATCAAATCTAGCCATGAATTTATTGATAAAATTTTGCAACTTAGTCATTTATGGAAAGGTCAGCGGCTTCACGTCACTATGTATTATTCTGATATAGCTGCACAACAACCAGGTAGTGTAATTAATTTTACGGATTTTAAGTGTCCATAATTTTTTTCAAAAATTTCCACGTTTTTTTGTTTGGGGCTACCTAAGCACAAAACTTTTTGCAACAATGACCTAGATTTTTTGATGGTGTTTTTCCATTCTTTTTACCAGGCTTTCAGCTTTTTGCGAAAAAGTTAAGGCAAACAAAAACTTTTTGCAAGCTATAGTAAACTCTTAAAACGAAAAGTTTTTAAATTGCTGAAAACATGCTAGAAACACCGTAGAAAAAAATATTTTTAAAATATTTAGGGCCCTAAAATTTAAGCGTAGTCCCCCAAGCCAATTTTCGGGAAATAACAAAATTTTTGCAAAAAAATGTTCAAAGCATGGTAAAAGCACCACGGAACAAATTTCAAGCCGAGTTACAGTTCGAGGTCAAACTTGAAAATGTTCATATGTATAGCTTAGATAGCTCAGAATCTCACACCATCTCACTCTAACGCCACTAAAAGTTAGTTTTGGGGGATTTGCAACAAGGAAATCCAAGTTAAATGCATCAACACCTTCAAATTTAACCTCGAACTCTAACTCTAACTCGAGGTACATGAATACCCTCCACGAAATGTCGAACACATCGAAAGGCAAAATCGACGTTGGCGTTCTGTCATTAGCCATTTTGAATGGGACCCTATTATCTGCTGTTTTTTTTGAAACGTCACCTTAAAAAGTTCAATCACGCCTAGGGCTCGAAACATTTTTTTATTCCACAGTTAAACTTTTTCTTTTGTCTTTCGTCAATCTTTTTTATCAATCTGGTCCAAAAAGTTGCAAGGATTCCGATTTTGTAATTTATTTTTTACAAATTACGCTATATGAGCGGAGATATGAGGTCCATTAGCTTACTAAAACATGTCAGTTTTCATAAAATCACTAGGTTAATATAAAAATCAACGGCAAATTGAAAAACTAAAGATACCATGAGAAAGCTGAGGAAAAATGCCACATTATAACAAGCCAGAATATTTTTTGAATACGAAATTTTGGAGAAAAATCCATTTAAAGTTGGGGGTTTGACTCTGACAGACGTTAATTCAAACTTCTTTTTGTTCAAACTTTTTGAATTTTTAATGCAATTCGGTAAAGTTTTTTTCAATCAATAGAGCAAGTACTGGCCAATCCAGTGATGTAAAAACTTCTTGTATATGACACGCATAAGCATAGGTTACAAGCAAGAATGCAAAGTTCAGAAAATATGGTGAAAAAAGCAGAAGTTAATCATTTTCGTACTTTTTGTCTCGACAAGAAAAGTGTCGATTTTGCCTTTCGACGTGTTTGACACCCGTGCCTAAAGTTAGTGTTAGAGATAGGATCAGAGGGCTCTACCCTGTTTCATCCCAAATTGTTTCCGCCAAAAATCGTTATAGCCAAAAACCTTACATTTTTAATTGATTAGTTTGCTACATATGGTTTTTCTAACTAATTTTGTGGATATTCTCATTTACAAGTTTATACTCAAATTGATGCTAGAGAGCAGGGCTACATTGATCATGAGGTTGTAAATGACCATGTCTGCAATATTTGCTGAAAACCCTAAAATTTCTGGAATCCTGGACTTTTTTGAGATCTTTTGGGGTTTTTCAGAAAATATTGCAAACATGGTCATTTACAACCTTATACGCAAAATGTAGTCTCGCTCTCTAGCATCAATTTGAGTATAAGGTTGTAAATAAGAATATTCACAAAATTAGTTAGAAAAACCGTATGTAGCAAACTAATTAATTAATTAAAAATGTAACGTTTTTGGCTATAACGATTTTTGGCGGAAACAATTTGGGACGAAACAGGGTAGAGCCGATCAGAGGTGTTCACGTAACCGAAATCCCGAACTCTAATTTTAACTCGAATTCTAACAACGTAAACAAGCCATTAGACTTTTTTTGACGCCAGGTTTGGAATCAGCGACCCAAATTACGCCTAGAACCGGTCAAACAAGCGAAAATAAATAGCGATGTCCGGTCAGTTCGCCCCACGGTCAGTTCGACCCGATCTGTTCGCCCCCTTTTTGTTTTAGGCTAAGGCTCAGGCAAGGGTTGGCCAGCGTATGTTAGGACGGACTCAAACATGTTCTCCGAACTACAAAAATAGTCAAAAAATATGTTCGGGGGTCTTTTTTGCGGTAAAGTGGTAATTTTAAAAAACGGGGCGAACTGATCTATCTCCATAAATAGCATGTCACCACGTGGGATCGAACCTGCAACACCATTTTAGGCCAAAATTCGCAAACGCTTACGCAGTGCGCCATGAAGCGACTTTCTTGTATTGAAGTAGCTTTACACAATACCAACCCACCACTTCTGTACGGATTTTTTAGTTTCTAACAAAACAAGGCCTAGAATTTGACTTTAGGAATGGTTATGTTAGAAACCAAGTTAAACAGTCTGAACAGATGTTCAATGATTAAAAAAATTTAAATTCCCGGTAACCACCTCTTATTAGCGTCGGCATGTCCCTTTAGTATTTTTCAATCGAGAGTCGACTGTAATACAGAATCAGCAAGAAAATCTGGATTTCGAATCGGGATCCGAAACAAGTTGTGAGCATTTCAAATTTTCAAAATTTTCACCCTAACATACTTTCAGGACTGCTAAAAGCTTTTGGTTTTGCCAAAGTGCTCGTTATCGAACTAAATTTAGATGTTTTCCCTCTGTTTATATTCTTAAAAAATTTCTAAACGAAAAGAGTGGTACAATCACAAAATAGCTGATAGAACTTTTGATGGGAATATTCCGCTGATTCCTTCTTCTTCCCTTCTTGATTTTGCTCACCTGCAGCAATGCCAGCGATTAATTCTGCCGGTATATGGCACAATAGAGGTTAACTATGAGGATTTGGTGGAGTATCTCAATTCCAAACCTCTGGCTAATAACCAACCTAGAGAATTGTATTTTCTTACTCATGCTTGCACAAAATTGGACACTAAAAAACTAGTTAAACTGCTGGTAAAGGTAAAAGTTAGATTATTTTTTCAAAAACTGCATTAAAAAAAACTAGAAACCATTTAAGGTCTACAAGACGTTTTTTTCGTCAAATTTGATGATTTTTTGATTCACAATCAAACATCGATAACCCGGCCTCCCCCTCCTAAAGCTTACTCCTGCCTAGGGTCCGACACCTTTCAGCTCAATTTCTGTTTTCTGCTGAAACTTTTGTTTTGACTGTATGGTTCGAGAAATTGTGGGGATTCCAATTTCGCGGGTTGTTTTTTTTATGCAATTTTTTATTAAAAAAATATAAACTTAGATAACCCGGCACCCTATTAAAAGGTATAGGTTGTTAGGAGGTTGCCGCGTAATTGAAGTTTTGATTTTTTCAATGAAAAATTGCAGGGTTTTCAAAAAAATAATTTGCAGAATAAGACTCCTTACAATTTTTCGGACCATGCAGTCAAAACGAAAGTTACAGCAGAAAACAGAATTTGAGCTAAAAAGTGTAGAACTCTAGGCATGAGCAAACTTTAGGGAGCCGGGCTATCGAAGTTCGATTGTGCCGCAAGAATATGTTCAAAACTTAAAAGGCGCTTTTTATATCTTAAAAAAGGGGGTTGTTCTAAGCTAAATTCTTTTTAGATTACTGAACACAATACTGCGAAAAATAGACCCTATTTGCATTTTATGATCAAGAGTATTTCTTGGAATCATGTCTAAGGTATGTGGGTGTGCGCATCTCAACTCCAAGCCCCCTGCGCCCCGAAGGGAAAAGCCCCCTACGCCCTGAAGATGCGCAGGGGGCTTGGAGTTGAGATACGCACACCCACATACCTTAGACATAATTCCGAGAAATACTCTTGACCATAAAATGCATATAGAGTCTCTTTTTGCCACGCCTGGTTGAAAAACATGGTGAGGGAGTCGAAGAATATAGATATTCAAATTTCTAACGTTCTGCTACAAAAGTGGCCCTTTTATTCCCTTCCCTCCCTATACAGCCCTTGATCCCTTTTAAAATCACTTTTCAGGTCCTTCTATTGCAAAATTATCACTTAAAAATGAGTTTTAACCACTCACAAAAATCTTGATTTTGGATAGGGGGGGGGGGTTTGACTGTCCTATTACAGATTTAATTTGAGTGAGGGGGGGGGGTCAATGTTTAGATTTTGTTAATTTGAAATGTCGTTTGATAAACAACAGAACATGATTTCTTAAAAGTGCAGATGTTTCTTGGATGATCTGATAGATAGGGTCTCATAAATAAAGAGAAATGCATTTTATGACGAAATAATATGAAATAATATGATAATATGACAATAATATGCTTGCGATTGCTGACTCTTTCACTTAATTTTGAGAAATAGGCCTTTCAAGTGAAAAACGTGAAAATTGTCGCGCATTTTTTGAATTTTTGTAAATATTGTTTAATCGACTTCTGAGTAATTTTTATGTGCTTAAAACGATAAAAAATCTATTTTCTAACACTTTTCCACATAACAATTGATTTTTTCAAAAAAAATTTGCCCAATATTTGACTTTTTGCCTTGGAGGCCAAGGCAAATCAAGTTTCTGGTCAAATTTTGGTCAGCATTTTTTTTAAAAATCGGTTTTTCATGTTGAAAAGTGTTAGAAAGCAGTTTGGAAGTAGTACACTACACGGCCTCCTCCCTAAAATCGGTTTTTACCACTTATTAGTGTGTTTTAGCACTTGGAACGTGTAGAAGGCATGTTTTTAGGTGGCGGAAGACCATTTTCAGAATTTGTTTTTTGAAAATTTTGACTTTTTGCCTTGGAGGACCAAGGTAAGCCATCCTAAAAGGTATCCAGATACCTCAAAAAGTGTTCGAACGTAGTTTTGTTAACTGGGGCCTACCGCATAAAGAAACTCTGGTATGCATACATTTTTCATGCATCCAGAGTCACTTTTGAGTGATTTATGTCTCAGGTATGCGTGTGTGCATATCTCAATCCCAAGCAACCAAACCCCCAGCGCCCCCGAACGTGGCGCAGGGGGTTTGGTTGGTTAGAGATGCGCGCACAGACTTACCTTAGACATAATTCCGAGCAAGACTCTTGATCATACATGTACAAAAGACTCTTTTTGCCCAGCTCCAGTGACCAAAACGGGGTAGAATACCTTAATACAAGGTGGTTTACCTTGTGCCCAAGGCAAAAAGTGAAAATTTTCAAAAAATATTTTTTTTTCCGGAAATGGTCTTCCGCCACCTGAAAACATGTTTTCTGTACGTTAAAGATGTTAAAACTCACGAAAAGGTGGTTAAAACCGGTTTTTGGAGGAGGCCGTATAGTGTACTTTAGCCAGCAGTTTTTTTTTATCGTTTTAAGCACATTGAAATTATTTAAGAGTCGTTCAAACATGATTTACAAATACAAAAAAAAAGACTTACATTTACAAAAATTTACAAAATGCGTAGAAAATGTCTGGTCGCCGTATTTTATCCTAAACACGATGAAATAAAAAAATTCCTAAACCGGAGGGGTTTGAACAGGTGAAAGAGCGTCTAAAATTTTATCACGAACTTATACAAATCTCTCCACCTTTTGGCAAATCCTTGACTCTGACATCATATTCGTGCTCAGTGTAGGTGATTTACATTCAGAACTGCTCTTAAAATATGAAAGACACTGTCAAATCAAAAATTCCACTCAAGACAGAAAGTTTAAATATTGAATTTCCAGTTTTTACATCGAATGTTTTTAGTCTTTATGGAATTTGAAATTCGACAGTAACTTAAACTTTTGAAAGCATTTTTACATGTAAATCGTGTACGCTGAACACAAAACCGTTGTCAGAGATGATTATTTGCTAAAAGGTGAAGAGATTTGTATAAGTTCATGATAAATCTTCTGAATATGTTTTACCGGTTCGAATCCCTCCTGTTTCCAAACATTTTTCATCCATCGTGTGCAGCGTGAAATAGTTCAAAAAAACGCATATTTTAGTACGCACGGCTTTTCTTGTTCTAAAGTGCTATGTGCTACTTGAAAGCCTGGATAATCGGCATTTTGATTGTGTATTCATGTCTCAATGATAATCGCTAAAAACGGATAAACAATGGTAGTTGTGAAAATTGCCTTTTTCACAAAAAGTTACTTAATTTGCTTACAAAACTACTAAAAGCTAAAATTGACTGTCCTATTTCAGATTTCATTTGAGACAATAAACTTTCGAATTGCCAAATTTCGGCTTTTTAATGTTTATAATCGTGATAAAACTCCTGAATCTGTTTTAGCCGTTTTAATCCCTCCTGTTTCCAAACATTTTTTCAGCCAAAAATATAATTTGAAATAGGACAATCAATTTCAACTTTTAAGATTAGTTTTTAGCGAATTGGCAAGCAAAAAGTTTACACCAAAAACTCAACAAATTAGAAGGTATATCAGTTTTAATGGACATTTTGAGTACTTTATTTTTAAGTATATATACGGCTTGAAAGCCGATTATACAGGTCTTTCAGACAGTATAAATTTTTTCGCGCTGCTATATGAAATCAATTAAACAGTAAGCCTTCTGGACGGTATGATTTTCAGATATTTGACCAATACTTACTTGGTCAGGGAACTACTTTGAAAAAAACTATTTTTCTTCAATGGATTATGTTATTTGTTAAAAGAAATATAAAATACATCACAAAATGAAAATAGGTTTGCTAACTAAATGAGTTTTTTGGCCAAATATCGAAAACCGAACTGTTCGTTATACCAAGAGTGTTAAAAAAATTTTGAAAGGCCCTTTAAAACCCTCGAACAAAAAACAAAAAAATACTTTTTACACAATGTTTCGAGAGGTTTTGGGTAAAAAATAGAAAGTAAAGTCCGTGGGGCGAGCGGTGACTAATTTAACAGATTGTTGAATTTTGCAGAATTTCATGAGTGCTTCCAACTGCTGCCCTTATGCTTCCTCTTTAGCGTAGATAAACAGGAAATGCAACTATCTTCCATCTTGAATATTAAAACCAAGGAAAAACTGGAAATGCACGTGGTCAATATCTCAAAGCCTTGCTCATGGCGAATTTTGACAAGAGCCGGAATTTCAGATCATGGTATTTATATCAAAGAAATTCAGGAGTATGGCCAGTTGTTAAAAATTTTGATACAGTCGAACTTGGATACAACACCCCACGACCACCATCAACTCTAGGATGGTGATGTATCGAGGGTTCACGTGACTTAACTTTAGTCAAAGCTGACCAAATCGGTCCATTTTGGGTGGTGTTATATCGATGTGGTGTTGTATTCAGGGTTTACTGTACTTTCTTTTAATGAAGGCAATGATAAAAGTCTTAGGGCGCTTTCACAATCACTGCAGGGAACTCGTTCTTATCTTTCGTCCTCGTCCTCGCAGTACGAAGACGAAAGACGAGGAAGAGGACGAAAGGGCAGGGACGAAGACGAAGGATAAAGACGACTCGTTCTAGCTTGAATTTCGTGTATTGAATCAGCTTTTTTACCATAATTATTTATTTTTACTAAAATTCCTATCATTTCAACATTTTTTTTATCAAAAGTTTCGATTTCTCATTGAACATTTGCTTGAGATTTTTTTGCTCTTTGCTAGTTCTTCGACAAGTTTTTTGAGGTGATCATCGACAATGCATTGAGTCTTTTCAAGTAGTCATATTCAGTTATAGTTAAAAAAAATATATATAAGTATTTAATTTGAAACTCACGGCTTTTCAAAAACGCCCGAAAGTGTTTCTTTTAGCTTTTCAAGCAAATTTCGCGAAAAATTAAAAAATCTCTTCAAATTTAACTAAAAAAACGTGTTTCAGACATAAAATGGCTTCTGGCTTGCTAAATTCTGTATTTTGAAAATTTGATCTGTATTTTCTGAAAGTAGAGATCCTCAAATTTCGTTTGGTGTATAACTCACCCTCTGAAATACAACCTCCGCATCGACATACAAAAATAAGTTCCATGTACCTTTTTGTCGTGTATTTGACCTAAAATCTGGACTTTCGTCTGACTTTTATTCAAAATGCCTGAAGTTCTGACATGAAAAAACAGGTTTTTCGTTGAATCGAAATTCGTTAAATCGAGTTTTAACTGTAACAGAAAAAAAATTTCAGTGGAGAAAAAATAGTTCTTTCCACGTTAAAAACACGCCAAATCTCACACTTAGGTCGACACTCATTGTGAAGGGTGAAGCATCTACAGGGTGAATCAATAACACTCTACCATCTTTAAAATATTGGTGTACGTGAACCCTTGCCCATAGACGCCCCACATGTTAAAATAGGCCAAAACTTCTTCGGTACCTCTGTGGATTTTCGAAACCTCTTTTTCCACAGTCATACCTCGATGTAATGATACCCCTAAAAGTTTGATCTCCTGGTGGGTCCAACACTTTTTTCAACAAATGGTTTACAAAAAATGGTCGAACCCAGCGGGGGATCGAACTTCCCAAGATATCCATACATCGAGCTTTGACTGCAGAAAAATAGGTTTTCGAAAATCTACAAGGGGACCAAGGCAGTTTAAGGTTGATATTTTTCGAGTCTCCAGACTGAATTTTTCTGACTGTTAACGAAAAATATTGAAATTAATACTGTAAATTGACTATGCTCTACAAGATGGCCTTGTCAGAGTTTTGAATAAAATCGTACAGTTCGATATGTTTTTGTGAGTAAAATTTTGGATTTTTTTGATGGAAATTACAAGCGAAAAATACTTTTAAAGCGCGCCATTTGTATCTAAAAAAAAGGGTGGTATTTAATTCTGCCCCCTAATCTGTGAAAAATGCCCCTAATTCGAATTGCCCCCTAATTACGGAAAAATGCCCCCTAATTACTGAAAAATGCCCCCTAATTACTGAAAAGTGCCCCCTAATTTTCTGAAAAAGGCCCCTAATTTTTTTCTCGTCGTTTTTAGTCAAAACTTCGCGGGAATTCAATTTTCTAGTCAGAAAATAACTTGGATTGGTCAGAATCCCACCGCGGAATGGCCAGAAGCGCCTGAAAGTTGGTTTTTTGGTGGTTTACTAAAGGGAGGGTATACTTTTTGTGAAAAATCGATTGAGCGGATCAGATTTCGGGTCCGATGGGCTTAATTGCTCAGAATTCCAGGCTTACGGTGGTTTTTAAATTTTTTAGTCTGAACCAACCAAACCAAGGGGTCGTCCACTTGGATCAAAAATTTTTTACGTTTTTCATGGTCCAAAACCTGTTTTCTAGATCAGCTCGGGCATGCTGAAGATGGTTTGACAGTAGTAAAATGGCGTTTTCTCGAGTATTTTTTGAATTTTGGCAAATAAATGATTTCACCAAAATCATTTATTCCTCAAAACTCAAAAAGTTAAATTTAAAAACCACCGTAAGCCTGGAATTCTGAGCAATTAAGCCCATCGGACCCGAAATCTGATCCGCTCAATCGATTTTTCACAAAAAGTATACCCTCCCTTTAGTAAACCACCAAAAAACCAACTTTCAGGCGCTCTGGCCATTCCGCGGTGGGATTCTGACCAATCCAAGTTATTTTTCTGACTAGAAAATTTGAATTCCCGCGAAATTTTGACTAAAAATGACGAGAAAAAAATTAGGGGCCTTTTTCAGAAAATTAGGGGGCATTTTTCAGTAATTAGGGGCAATTCAAATTAGGGGCATTTTTCCCGAAATTTGGGGGCATTTTTCACAGATTAGGGGGCAGATTAAATATTACCCCTAAAGAAAACTCAGAGAAATACCTCTTCAGCTTGTTAATATATTTTTTTTAGCAAAAACTGAACCTCAGACACTGCGACAGATGACTGATTTAGTGCGAAAAATGGTTAATGCAGACAACTACGACTATGACTGAGTGCGAAATTACAGCTATAGAAATTTGTTTATGCAATTTGTTAATACGATTATAATTTTTTTAATTCAATTTTTTATATATATTTGCTATGGTAAACTAAAAAAAATTTACTCGCCGTATTTACTCTTTTAACCGGGTCTCTCTACTAAACGGCCCTCTCTAATAAACGGACCCCCCACGGGAGGGTTTAAAAATAAACAGGCCCTCTCTATAAACGCCCCCCTCCTCCCCAATCCAATTTTCTGCACTCTGTGAGATACTCTTAGCAAATTCTAGACTTAGCCTAGTATATAATAAGTTATTTTTAAAATTAATATTTTGAGATATCCTCTGTCATTATTGTAGCTTGGTACGTTTAGTACAGTTATTACTGAACTACCACAATTTTTACGTAGAAAAAAGCCTTCAAGCTTTATTCCACAGAATCTCTATCGCATATAACTTGTAGTAGCGTATTTTCTTTGAAAGAATGCTATGGTGGCTCATTTTTGTGGTGGTAGCCAGTCTTGGCAAATCAACCGGCGTTATCAACCGGTTTATTTGCCGGTGGGCCACCGGTTGATCACCTTTCTCAACCGGTTGATCAACCGAAAATTAATCAACCGGTGGATGGTTGATGTGGCGGTTGATTGCCAAAAATTGCCAATCAACCGGTTGATGGTGGATGTGGCGGTTGATAAAATCCAGGCGTGCCCAAGACTGGTGGTAGCTATTAGAGTCGAGTTAGCAATTAGAGGAAATACGGTATGATTTTCATTTGTATCCACAAAATTGCAAAGACTATTTTTGGCATTAACTCTGAAATTTTTTTAGTAAAGTACATTTTCCTTAATTTGGTCGTTTTTCAGCGAAAGTGCGATTTCGTCATTTTGAAAGATTTTTAATCTTAAATAAAGTGTGAATCTTAAAATACAGTACAGATGAGGGCCCTGAATTACCGCCATGTCTGATTCAGAGTACTATAAGGGAACCTGAAGCTATCATGTTTTTTTCGACAGCCGAAACCACTTACCACTACATAAATTAATCCTACCTATCTTAATTTTAAACGATCTACGTTCTGGTTAGTAAATGACATTCCTATCACTCTGTTTTCCAGTAAAAATATTCTTTTCTTGAACCAGGATATTGACGAAAAAACAGGAGCGAGTTTTTTATTTTTTGAAACTGCATCCCGGACAAAGGATGTGATTAAAAAACTAGGTTTAATCAGAAACGGTGAAATTAAATTAGACCCAGACAAAAAGTTTTCAGTTCCTCCAAATTGGAGATGGTGGGTTTTAGCCTGGATTTTGGGTAGATTTCCATGTTCAACCCAGGAAGGAGTTACCGAGAAGGAGGGTAGCCAGGAGGGGGTAACCACGCTTTCAGGACATTTCGCTTGGGATTTTGCTAGGAACACACCGAAAAATTTCGATGTTTCATTCTCAGGTATAACCTGAGCATAACTACACTACATAAAACCGAATTCGTAACGTACGATCTTGAAACAGGCTCAAAGAAACAGGCCCAAAATCATTCATTGATAAAAAAACAGATGAAAAATAGAACCAGAAAGCAGAACGCCGAAAAAACCCAGAAAACAGCTGTAGCTCGGCAACTAATGTCTTCAGCTGTGTATGATTTTATTATCCGCCGCTATAGCTACAGGATAAAATCTATCTGCGGATTTAATCCGATGGTCGTGGTCGATATGAGTGTGAGCACGTCAGCACGTCACGTCAGGTCAGCTGCCCTTAAACCAGGAGGGGGCGGAGCGCGGAACTTGAGAAGTATGGGCCCTATCGCAAAAAATTCACGCTGAAAATGATGGTGGAAAAAAAATTTCAGCGAAGTTGGTATCAGCGGTCAGCTGCCCTTATGAACTATCAAGTTGAGATTTCTGCTCATCCAACTTCAAGGGGGCAGATATCGCTAATTTTTATTGATTAATTCATCTTTTACTTTATCAAAAAGCGAAATCACGGGCTTTCTAATGACACATCGTTGAGGGATTTATTATGGATAAATAAAAATTTCAATCAAAAAAAAGTTGTGCCATTATTTAAAATGTCGTTAAGGGCATGCCCACGGGAAAAAGAGGTGGTGCCGCCAATTCGACTTTTTCTCTAATCATTAACTTCTGTACAAATTTTTCAACCTGGTTTCTAACAAACAAGGTAAATTTTTCATTTTAGGCCTTTTTTGTTAGAAACCAAGTTTGAAAAATCGTACAGAAGTTCAATGATTAGGAAAAAAATTGAATTCCCAGGCACCACCTCTTATTAGCGTGGGCATGCCCTTACACATAATCTGAAAAAAAAAACCAATGATAGACCGTTTGTTCATGAAAAAGTATATATCCTGCCATAGAGAAATAAAAACTGGATTTTAAAAAGTAACATAAAACAGGGTTCTGGAGTGTTTAGCAAGACTCTCAAAAAATATTTTGAAAAAGACTGACGTAAAAAGTTTAATTTTTTTGACAACCTTAGATTTTGACACTGGATTCGTGTTCAAGGTGGTCGATTGTTTATAAAACTGTCTTTGAATCTCAGAACTCATTGTCAAATTTCAAATTACTCTCGAACAACAAAAATATTTACTTTGAAAAAAGTAAAAAATATTGAGAGAAATTTGAAATTCGACAGTGGTTATGAGATATAATGACAGTTTAATAAGCAAATCAATCATGCTGAACACGAATCCAGTGTCAAATCACATGTTTGCGTAGCGTTGGACGGTTTTACGTCATAATTATTTTTGAATAGTATTTTGAAGTCTTGCTAAACGGTCCTGAAGCCTGTTTTATTTACTTTAAAGGAGAGACAGACTTTAGAGGGAGGGGGTGGGTGTATTTTGACTAGAAAAGAATTTTGGATCCTCAGTTAATTTTATTTTTCTTTAAATCTCTCATTTTTTTCACGCGTCAAACGACATTATCGCGAGTCCACCCGACGAAAACACATGAATCAACATTTCGAAATAATTTTTTTTTTGTAAATTTGCCTTGATCATACCTTAATCCGAACTAGGGGTATTCTGCAGTTTTGTAACTGTTTCCGAATTACTTTTTTTCGGTGTTATGGTATAGATGATTGTATACAAGTTAAAACTTGAAATGAAGATAGAAAGCAGGGGAAACATTTCGAGCATAAATTTCTTTATGAAATATGCCTGCGAAATTTTCGCAAAAAAACATGAGTTATGAAAAAAGTTTAGAATTTTGGAAATTTTTAGAACTTTCAGAAACTTTGTTGTTTTTTCGAAAATTTTGAAGCATAGCCATATAAATTTCATGTTCAAAATGTAGCCATGCTTTCAGCGTCATTTAAAGCATAAATTCTATACAATCATGTCAACTAGAGCACCGACCAAACGTTAATTCTGAAATATTTACAAAATTGCCAGAATGCCCCTGGTTTGCATCAAGGTTAGGATCAAGTAAAATTTTACAAAAAAAAAAATTCGAAATCTCGACCTGATGTGTTTTTTGTCGGTGGATTCACGGTGATTTTGTTTGACATAAAAATAAGATGTTAAAAGAAAAATTAAATTAACTGAGAATTGAAAATTCCACTTTCTAGTCAAAAATATCCCCCCCCCCCCTAAAGTCTGTCCTCCTTTAAAGTACTTTCTGGTGCAGTTTTCTCGCTCTATCGCATGGTGTATACTGTTGTGTTTGGTGACCCGGTACTGCTATACTACTATCCAACGATACCCTGTATGCTATATATGTATGCCGTTCCTATCTGTGAACATTCCTATCTGTTTGTTATCCTCTGCCTTGGCTGTGGCCACATCTCTCTCTCTTTAGTTGTAACTTTCTCACCAGATCTTTGTTGGTTGTAGACTGCAGCAGGGAGCTTGTTGGTATTGATGATTAGCTGGCTCCTCCCTTTTGGTGGGTGCTTATAAGCATTGATGATTGGGATTGGGGTTGGATTTTTGATTGTGATTGCTTAGTGCTAAATTGCTGTGTGTTTGCTGGTTGATTTAAAATAAAGCTAGTTATAAAGCTGTGTGCTTCTTCCTCTTCCCCCCAACACTATACCCACCTTGCTCTGCCCACTTGTCTTCCTAAAGTCTTGCTCCTTCGGTGCAGAACTATAAAAAGTGTTCGACCCACCTTCGCAAACGGGTAGATTCACTTCTCGGTAGCAGCGAGTGGTTCTAGCTGAAAAGTAAGGTTTGTGAAGACCGGGCAGAACAGGATTGTGTGAGTGCTTTAGCATGTGGTGCTAATTTTTTTGTTGTTTTTCTGTTTTTGATTTTTGCTGTAGGTACTATAATTTTTTATTGTTTTTTCGGGAAATAGTAATCT
>SADC01000309.1:156046-183835 GCA_004194705.1 Ditylenchus dipsaci | reverse complement strand
CTAGGTCAAAAAAGTGATTTCCTGGCATTTTCCATTGAAAAAAAAATTTTGACCGAAATTTGACTTTTGCCTGGGGACCAAGGTGAATAC
The DNA here is from genome assembly GCA_004194705.1 of Ditylenchus dipsaci. Lineage (NCBI taxonomy): Eukaryota > Metazoa > Nematoda > Chromadorea > Rhabditida > Anguinidae > Ditylenchus > Ditylenchus dipsaci. The sequence goes on along the minus strand of SADC01000309.1, from coordinate 183,745 downwards.
TTTGTATTAAGGTATTCTACCCCATTTTGGTCACTGGACTGGGCAAAAAGAGTCTCTTCATGCATTTTTGATTTAGAGTCTTGCTCGGAATTATGCCTAAGGTAAGTGAGTGCGCGCATCTCTTATCAAAACCAACCAAGCCCACTGCGCCCCCTTCAGGGGTGCAGGGGCTTGGTTGTTTGGGCTTGAGATGCGCAAACCCACATACCTTAGACACAAATCACTCGAAAGGGACTCTGGATGCATAAAAATGTATGCATACCAGAGTTTCTTCATGCCGCGTAGGCCCAGTTAACAAAACTATGTTCAAAATCTATCTTTTTTGGGGTATCCAGCAGTGATGTAACGGCACCAGGTGCCGGTGCGGGAATTCGCGGGGGGTCGGTGCAGGTGCCGGTGCGGGAAGTCGCAGGGTTCGGTGCCGGTGCATGCTTTTTTCGGTCCGCACCGGCAAGATCAAATTTATATGTGATTTTTCATTAACCGAGTAAAGGCGATAAATTTTTTCAAATCATTTTGCCATTTTAACAACCGCTAAATAATCTTTCTTCGCTTTTTTGATCTCTCTTAGCAGTTTATGTCCTCAAATTTGAGTATATCAAAGCCTTCTTGGCAGTAGTCAGTAAACAAGCCTTCAAGGGATAAAGTTTTGGCACGTCGGCAGTGCAGAGCCGTACCTAATCCTGAAGACACTGGTACCAAATATCTTAGCCATTCCCGCCTATTTTTTTTCTTTTTTTTCAAACGTTTTTTTTTATTTTATTTTTTTCTTCTTTTTTTTTGACACAGCAACCTGTGTCAAATCACATTGTACCACCGCAAATTGTGCCAAAAATCAGATTATGCGACCGCAAATTGTGCCAAAATCAAATTGTGCCACCGCAAATTGTGCCGCGATTTTGATACATTTCACTGTAAAAATCATCAAATTTTTATTCTTTTTATTTTTATTCTTTTATTTTTTTTCTGGTACAGTTTGATTTTGGCACAATTTGCGGTGGCACAATTTGAGTTTGGCACAAATCAAATTGGGCACAGTGTAATTTAGCACAAATTGCGGCTGCACGATTTGGATTGGCACAATTTGAATTTGGCACAATTTGCGGTGGCCCAATGTGATTTGACACAGGCTGCTCCTGCCCTCGAGTTGTCCTAAAAATGAATTCCGAATTGGGCGGGTACAAAAAATACCAGTATAATTGTGTTGAGTTGTCCTATATATGAGTTCCTTTCGAGATGAGTTGTCGAAAAGCTAGTTGTCCGTGTTCTCAGTTCCCGGGACCCGAGTAAGCAGCCACCCCGCAAAAACCATTGTCCTTTAAAGGACCATGGTTTTTGCGCGCAGTGGCTTGTGCAAAATTTGGATTGGCGGGGACACTTCTCTTTCGTCTAATCTTGTACTCTTTCGAGTCATTTGAAACTACTCGAAAGAGTACACTGATAGACGAAGAAAGAGAAGTGTTCCCCGCCAATTCAAATTTTGCACATGCCACTGCGCGCGAAAATCATGGTCTTTACAAAAAAATCTCTTCATAATGAATGTACAACAAATGCATTTGAAAGAAAAAAGCTTTTACAACTCACGTTGGCTAGAAAGACGCTCCGTGGACACTTTATGGTTTTAAGCTAGTTTTCAGTCTTTCGAGCGTTTGTCATAGAGAGCTTTGACTTTCTGAGATTCTGATAGTATATATAAAATGCAAACATTACGCTCAATAAAACTATCACGCAAATATATCACAATGTCCATTGCAAAAAGGGAACAGGTGATAAAGCTATTTTGATTAGAGAGATGGTAAAATTTTGTGATTTTTAGCTTCAGATTCTTTCGTGGTTGTAATTCCTTTAGTTGATTGTGTTGTTGAATTTAGTTTTCTCATCTTTATCTTCTTTCCAGATCAGAGAAAAACTTTCCTCTGTTAATTTGTTTTTTCATACAACTTGTAGAAGTCTCTAAAGTAGCGGGGGAGCACCTGGAACTTAGGGTTGAAATATGGCAATTTTGGCGCACGAATTTTCAGGAAGTTGCAGAAGTTTTGCTGGAGATAGTCAAAAAGAAGCTCCACCTCCTGTAAGTAAATATCAGTTAAAGTATTCAGGCAAAAGCAATCTGACCTGTAGCTTTTCCTTTACCATTTTGTGGGCATTTTTAAAAGTCACTTGTTGGAAAAAATATACGTCGAATACGTCGTCTCCGCTCTCCACTACCATCGCCTCTAAATTATCAAAAAGTTAATAACTTAAAGTGCATTAATAAAACTTGGCTTACTCGGATGTGCTGGTTTCAGTTCTATATTGAATCCAGTAAAGAAGCGCATGTCCCTACTTGACATAGCCTCAAGGCCATTTTCGAGGACAACTTTCGCAGGAACAAATGGCACAATTCGTCACGAATAACATCCAATAAGTAGTTTCCATCAGTCCTAAGTACATAGTCGTAGAATTTGTCATTGGATATCACGAATCCGTCCAATTGTTGAGCTGTCTGGAGGATCTTAAGGTCATCATGCACGCGGTATTCAACCAACTGAAGCAGACCAAGATTGTGAGACGCTGAAAATATCTCTCATATACTAAATACGAAAATTATTTTAGGAGATTAAACTTGCTAGAAAAAGTCCCTATGGTTTGAACTACTCAGGTATTTGATATTAGCATTGTAATGCTTCCATACTGTCATTTGAAGACTACGCTCTAATAATGCAATATCTATGACATTGTTCTAATATGCCATAGTATGCTAGTAAAATATCATTGGAAATTAAATTACAGGGCTCCATTGATTATTTCAATGTTTACAATACCATTTCAATACACTGTTAATGACATTTAATTTGCATTTTTTTTAACATTTTAGAAACTCTTGAAATGACAGTATGGAAGCATTACAATGCGAATAGCAAAATACCTGAGTACTTGGAAGAATTAGTGAATAAAACCTCAAGTATGTAGAAGTTGTCGACTTTCCATTGTTCCATGTAAGACATTGCACGAACACTCTGATATCGTAGCCATCAGATAACATTTTATGAATCAAAACTAGAAGTCCAATGGCATCAGCATTTCTTAAAAAGCCATTGTTATTTCTTCATGGCTGCTTTTGCTTGCAAAAAGTAAAGATGACTTTGTATGATCTAGCAGAAAACTACAAAAATATTTAAACTACCAACCGATCATAGTGCTTTAAAGTGGGATCGGAATTTAGTGAGAGACCACTGCATGTATGCATGACATTGCAAGCATCAATTACTGCAACTCGCTTGATCGGTTTATCAGAAATAGCGATGCCCCATTGATCATCATCATCTAAAGTACCGAAATTTAGAACATTTATATAAATGGAACATTTTTGACCAGTAAAATGTTTGACTATCTTACCAGTTTCATATTTACTGCTGGATGCAGCCTCTGCTGTACTCGCAATAAGTAAGGCTTCAGCCTTCTTCTTCCTTCGTGACCTGGCTTTACCATTGTTTGAGATTGGTTGCCAGCTGCACATATATTCTAAGTTTAGAGGGATCATTAAAGAGATCTGGTAAGATGTAAAAACTGACTGTTTACCTATCTCAATCTCGGATGGCAACAAAGTTGATAAGATTGAGAAGAAGACAATTTGCGTCACATATCGTTGGAATATGGGAGACAGCACAATTTTTAAAATAAGCTCATAAATCAATCAGCTGTCAACAAGATTGTAAATAGAGGAGTCAATGTGCCAACTAGAATGAACGCCAACTTCTTTAAAACTTAGTATAGAAGCCATGACAAAATATTTTGAGAATCTATTTAATAATCACATCGAATAATAAATACACAGCATAAATACATTGTGCTAAATAATTTTGAGAATTCTTTCCTTACACCGACCTTTTTAAACTTTTTTCTTTTCACAGGTTGACTAGAATTAAGGTAAAGGATACGAAAACTAAATAAATGATAAGTTTTAAAAATTCTTCTTATGGCTGCGTCACGATTTAAATTTAAATGTAGTGTAAATGATTTTTGCATCGTGAAGACACCTTACATTTACACTTACATTAACACTTACATTACATCTACACTTACACTTGCCCTTTCACGATACGAATGTAAATGTAAATGCAAATTGAATTCAAGTATTCGCAGAGAATACTAAAAGTGCTTTATTGATGACGAAGAGTTCAATGCTAGTTATGAAACTTAAAAAATTGTTATTGGGTTAAAAAAGTGACTTTTGGAAATAAAAGTAAGGATAAGTCAAGCAATTTCATTTACATTCGTTTCGTGAAGGCGTAAGTGTAAATGTTTTTCGTCGCAAAGACACCTTACATTTACACTTACATTTACACCTACGCCGTGAAGGAGCAATTAGTCTTCTCTTTAAGTTGAAAAATGTCGTTATGTTGGTTGGCTCAAAAATAATACAAAAGTGAAGGAGCTAAATGATTATTTACCTATATTTCCCAATAAATTCTGGGTAAAGAGTAAGTCCATATGTGAGAAGGGAACAAACAGAACCTTTGGGGCCCCACTCGCCAGAACCCTAGGGGACCCAGTCATTTTAAGTCTAATCTATGCAAAAAAAAATATTCAATTTAAATTTGCGCCTCATTTATTTTCGCATAGATTAGACTTAAAATGACTGGGTCCCCTATGGTTCTGGCGAGTGGAGTCCCAAAGGTTTTGTTTAGCCGTGAGAAGATATTTTCGGAAGTAATGAAGAAAGAAAGCTATGAAAAACCTTTACAAAGTTCTCGATAGACCCTCAAACATGCCCACTGAAAGGTCACCCACTTATATCCACCAACTTTAAATAAATCCCATCTTTATTCAACAGGCCATCACAGTTCAAAAAAGCATAACACTGTAGAGGCACATCACATAAAAGTATGAACTTTCCTTCATTACAAACAGATACTCCTGGCAATCATACGCGAGCAGAATCTCCATCTTCATCATTCTCATCGGAAGAGATAGTGCTGTCCATATCGGGACTGCCATAGACCATTGCTTGCCGTTTAGAATTCATTACCATCTGGATCCTATGAGGCGCATCACACAACTGCAATACAGAGATCAGTAATTACACAGATAATTCAACATTTACCGATTCAATTATCCTGTCATCCAACCGGATTGTTGGTTTTCTAAAGAAAGGGAACATGTCTCAAGAAATAAAAGACAATTTATATTGATAAAAGTGATACCATATGCATCTTAGCAACGTTCATGCGATCCTAAAAAAGTCGGATGAAAGCGACAAACCCTTCGAAAAATTATACCTGTAGAGTCATTAAGGTTTTCAGGTTTTGCTCTTTCAACATCGAATCAACCGTACAAGTGTTCAGCAACTGCATAGTAACGTACAAATCAGTGGGCTTCTAAAAGTTGTTCTTTGAATAGTGACAATTTCTTAACTAACAAGATTTTTACATCAGCAATCAATTCTACGACTTTCGGCACAAGATTAAATGCATCCATCATGGTGATTTTCTGCTCCTCATAAAAATCAGTTTGTTCACTATCTTTTGCGTCAGAGGATGTTGCAGGAAGAATGGCTTTGAAGACGTAGTAGGCTAACCTCATTCTGTATGCATCAAAGAACCGAAAACGTGAAAGCATTGCCAAAATGCTGCGCATACCACTCAGAAAGCACTTGATTCAAGAATCAACTTTGAAAGCTTGACACAAAACTCATTTAACACTCGAACTTTCTTCGCATCTGGCAGAGAATTCACAATCTGCAAAAAATTATAATGAGCGATTCCAACAGCAACAAAGTTTACCATTTCAAAGGCAGCGGACAATTGGCTTTTAATCTTACAGCAACCACATCCAGATACACTTGACACAAATTTCGCAAAATAGACGTGGTGAATCTAGTCCTCCAAGCAGCAAAATCCAAGCAAGGAATTATCGAGCAACAAAAAAGCTCGATCTAAAAAAAGTATTGACAAATAACGAGTGAAAAATAGAACGTTTCAACAATATTTGCTGGTCTATGCCTTTACTTTTTGAAACGCACGGGCATGACCCTTTCAGGTTATTTCTCCAGTTGTTTTATTTATTGGCCCAGAGACTAATAAAGTCAAGCATCTAACAAAAACCTGGTATTCCGAAGAAACCAACAAAAAAAATATTTGCTGAAAGTACAGTCAACTTTTGGGCAGGAGCAGCCTTTGCCAATTTCAAATTGTGCAACCGCAAATTGTGCCAAAATCAAGAGCAATATTCGGCAAATATTTACTGACTATTGCTCTTGATTTTGGCACGATTTGCGGTTGCACAATTTGAATTGGCACAGGCTGCTCCTGCCCCAATCTTGATGAAATGGTCATGACTTCAAGTTCGTTGCTGCCCAGAGTCCGACGCCTCTTCTCAAAATTAAGGTGATCGGCTTATTGAGAGTTGCGGATCTTAATGGCTAAACCTTCAATTTTTAAGAGACGACTTGTAAAGTAGGAATACTTGCGATTTTACGGATTTTAAAGATCGAGATAAGCCAAACTTGAAAAGCTAACGGTTAACTGACAGCCGACTGCAATTTTTTATTGATGCAAAATTTATCCGCAAGCTACCCAACCGTCTAATTTCCGGGTATTATTAATTTAGTACCATGATGACCAATTTTGAAGAAAATATAATTCGGTTCGAGTCACGCATCAAATTCATTTATCAAATCCCTACATTTTTTCGACAAAGCTCCTGCCTCTCCTCTAAGCTTCCATAATTCTTCATCTCTCCCACAGACTGCAGCAAATTTTCCGAGGCCTTAAACATTCGCTTTTGACTTGTCGGTAAAAGTGGAGAATTCGATGGGGCTTGCGCAATGAAATGAAACAAAGAGATGACGGCATCATAGTCAACAACACAGCGATTTTCACTGGAGTACTTGCTGCAGAAAGAGTAGACCATGACATCACGGTAAGAACATCCTGGATCTGTGATAAAATCAAATCAAGCTCCGATAGTAGCACGCTTCCAAGCCGACTGTAACCAGAATCTTCGGCAACCAAGGCAACTAAATATTAAAAATAAAGGGTGTTTTAGGAAATTCGCCCATCTTTATGCCGCTATACCGTATTTCATCTAATAAGCGCCCCGGGGCGCTTATTTTTCAAACCCCAAAAATCGAAAAATTTGGAATTCGTTTTCGAGATTTTCAAGTGCTCAACCAAAATAAAAAAGTGGAATCGGTAGAGCTCGTGGGAGTTAAGAAAACGTATCAAACAGCTTTGCAAAATATTGCTTCTACACTGAGATCCAGACCCTCAAAGTCGAGGGGGGGCGCTTATTAGAGCGGGGGCGCTTATTAGAGGAAATACGGTAAATATTTTTGCAACTTTTGTTTGGCCGTAATTTTTTAGACTGCTTTCGAAATTCTGTGAACACCAGTAGGCTCAGAATTAAAAGGCAAACTTTTCAAAACTAACTATGAATGTGATTAATTGTGAAAACACGGTTTATGCTTGCCCCCGCCTTACAGTTTAGGTCTTAACCATCCAGAGGCTCACAGATCAGGTTATCCGAAAACTAGCCAACCGTCTAATTTCCGGGATTATTAATTTTAGTACCATAATGACCAATTTTGAAGAAAATATAATTCGGTTCGAGTCACGCATCAAATTCATTTATCAAATCCCTACATTTTTTCGACAAAGCTCCCGCCTCTCAAGGACTCAAGCTACAGGGGGCATCGATTTATGCTAAGTTCAGAATTTTGAAATTCACTCTAAAAAGATATAGCCATTTGTTAAAACACTCAATTTCACAAACTTAAATTTTTTATGTTACGTGATTTCTTCCACTTGTATAGTTTAGTCAAGCGCCTTTGCAGCTGACTCAGCGCATGGAACATGTTTTGTTTATGTAATATTCCAATAACATTCTGGCTCCCGATTTCGATTCGATGCTTACCCACCCAGAATACCTGACGATTCTTGACAACCCACACCATACTCAAGGAATACTAGAATTTTTTGTACGCACATATTTTTTCAAGTTTATAAAACTTCAAAAGTGTTCTGGCCCATAAATTTTTGTAACTTGGATTACACCTGTAAAACGAACAAAAAATTACTTTCAGGCAGACGACATAGATTGGTAAATTCTTCCCGATCAAACTAATGTTCAACATGTCACTCTCCCGGATCAGTTGCACAGTATCCAGGCCTAGCAATTCATTAGCAAATTTCATCTGTTCTTTCTGCTTTCATATTCCTCTAGCTCCTGCTCAGTCATTCTCGTTCTGAGATGTAGTTATTGTTGCATAAAATGGTAAATAATGCTGAGAAGTACCTTTCATCCTCCGTGATTTCCATATTCAACTCACCATCAGAAAAAATCTGCTTGCAATTCCTTCTCGGTGAGCTCACCTTCATCCAACAGGGCCTGATCATCTTCAGTAAAATCGTGGTTCGCAGCAACAAGAGAAATTCCTGACGAAGGCTGGAATAGTTGTAAGTGAGCGCAAGTTCCTAATCCAGACCAGTCTTGTCGACGCCTGTATTTCATCAACCGCCACATCCACCACAACCGGTTGATCGATTTCCGGTTGATCAACCGGTTGATGAAAGTGGTCAACCGGTAGTTCACCGGAAAATCAAGCGGTTGATAACGCCGGTTGATTCAGCACGACTGATCCAGACGTATTCAAAGATTCATTATCCGAAAAATAGCTGCTACCTTTGCACCACGCAACCCCTTCGGGGTCTGGAGTTGCACACTCTCCATGGATGTCGACAGTTTTGTTTTCGGCGTAGAACTAAACAGGAAAAATTGGTAACTTTCTTATGCCAATAAAAACAGAGACCAAGAGATTGATGAGTCAGAAGCTGATGGCTGTGACGTAATCGACGAAGATTTACTTCTTTTACACGGCGTTGGATCCGTAGCTTCTGGCACAGAGTTGCATTTTCTACGCCCGCCTTTAGCTGCACCACCAGCAAGGCCTCTTATAGAATTGTTTTCTTCAGCCGTCTTATTTTTGGTGACCATATAATGATGAATCGGCGTTTGTTTGGTGGAGCTTGCCAAAACACCTGCTTTGCTGTCACGCTTTCCTCTCTTAGGTGCATCTAAAAATGCAAATGTCAGAATTAATATCGTATTTACTACATTGGCTCAAATTGTTTTCGCCCCGTCAAATTATTTTTTACCCCGTAAAATTTAAAAACTTTATTTTTATCTAAAAAGTTTTTAGATTTTGTATACATTTTCATACCAGCATGTAGCCCTGGACCTCAGATTTCTAATAAGTTTTCTAACACTACGTGTCCAATGACGCGGCAAAAGTCGCAGTCACAGTGTGTGTCCAATGACGCGGCAAAAAAGTCGCAGTCACAGTGTGTGTCCAATAGCGCGAAATGATGTTTTGTCATACATTTACTTTTTTTTGTCACAGATTCAGTTTTTTTGTCACAGATTTACTCATTTCTGTCACAGATTGGATTCTCGACACGAAAACCACAATTTTTAATTTTTTGTGTGAAATTCAGGGGTGGGCAAAAACCAGATGGCTCAGGACCCACTCCGGAATGGCCAAAAGGCCAAAATAATTTGGTTTTTGGGGGTATGCTAAAGGGGGAGTATACTTTTTGAGAAAAACCGATTGAGCGGATCAGATTTCGGGTCCGATGGGCTTAATCGCTCAGAATTCCACCCTAAACCACTCAAAACCACCATAAACCTGGAATTCTGAGCGATTAAGCCCATCGGACCCGAAATCTGATCCGCTCAATCGGTTTTTCTCAAAAAGTATACTCCCCCAGACGATCCCCTTAAAAACCTAGTAAACCCCGGAAAAACCAATCATTTTGGCCTTTTGGCCATCCCGAAGTGGGTCCTGTCCTATCTAATCTTTGCCCACCCCTGAATTTCACACGAAAAAAAAATAAAAATTTGTGGATTTTCGTGCCGAGAATCAAATCTGTGACAGAAATGAGAAAATCTGTGACAAAAAAATTCTACCTGAGTATCAAGTCAGTACTACTACCGGTATCACCAACTGAGTAGCTTCATTTGGGTACCCTCTCCTATGTACGCCTACTTGGGTACCACTCACCTAAGTACACCACCTGGTCAACTCATTCTGGGCAGGCCCTTCCTGGGTACCGCTGACATGAGTACCACCACTTGAGCACCACCACCTCGGTATCACCAGCAAGGTACTCCCACCTATCACCACTAAGTACCCCTACGTAGTACCGACACCTGAGTACCGCCATATAGGTAAGTTTTAGCCATATTTGAAGTGAATCAGACCAGTGAATCAGGTGGATCAGACCATGTTAGGAGTCGCATTAATCTACGATACCATATGCTTGGAGTATAGCATCCAATAAACTATTGGCAATACATCAGCTCAGAGAGCAAAATAACTATGCAAAGGGAGTAGAAGAGTATAGGCAGAAGGAAAAGTGTGACTGCGACGTAAATTCAAATCGATTTGAAGCGTCAGTCGCAGTCGCACTTTTCCGCGCTCTTGGACACACACTGTGACTGCGACTGTGACTGTTGATGTGTGTCCAATGACGCGGAAAAGTTGCAGTCGCAGTCACACTAAGCGTGTGAAAAATTTCGATGAAATTCTTGGCGTTTTGTTTGAGTTGAACTACAAGGAACTTCAAATTTTGAAAGGCTGTGGAAAAGTCATTACTGGAAAGTGTATACCGTATTTATTCTAATTAGGCCCCAGTCTCTATTATCCCCCCAGTCTCTAATAAGGCCCCACCCTTGGAGGGGGGTTGAAAAATAAGGCCCCAGTCTCTAATAAGCCCCCACCCTAAGCCCGATTTGCTACACCGGTTTGGAAAAAAATTCTGAAATAATAAGTCTTGTGCGAAACTTTTCTTTCTGTTTGAATTGAATTTCTTGAAAGCTCGTATTTATATTTGTCTTCCAAGTTTTTTTCGCTTTCATCTGTCATTTATTTTTATCCATCGAATTTATTTAGGAAATTAACAATGAGCGATTTTGAGCAAATCAATTTGGATGGCAATGCTAAGAAGCTAAGTTTTATACGATTGAGAAGAAGCTCGAGGTGGTCGCTTATGCAAAGAAGGCCAAGTCAATCAATTCCGCCAGCAAGCGCTACAATGTTGATCGGAAGTGTGTTCGCAAATGGATGGAACAGGAAGAGCAGCTCAGTAATTCAAGTTAGTGTTTTTACTTATGAGGCGGAGTCTCTATCATTTCTTTTTCTTTCAGAGAATCAACTTCAAAGTCAAGTCAGAAGAGAAAACTTCCAGTGCTGCCGTCATCTCAAATTTGCAGAGCTGGACGAGGAGCTGTCAAAATGGGTCAGGGATCGTCTAAAAAAAAAGTCTAAAGGTCAGCCGAAGGATCATTCAGCAGAAGGCAATGCAGATGTTCGTTCCAGGAGAGGAAGGTGACGTTGAATTCAAGGTTGGTAAATTATATACCATAAGTTATTAAATGAAATGAAAATACTAAATTGTTTTGCATTTCAGGCAAGTATCGGTTGGCTACAGAAATTTATGGATCGCCACAGTTTTCGAGCGCGCGTGCCAACAACAGTCTGTCAAAAGCATCCATCGGATTATGAGCAAGTGCTGGTGAAGTTTGTAATGTATTTGTCTCAGCTGCGCGAGAAGAACAAGTAAGGTTTTAGAAATTTTTGTTGTTAATTTTACGTTGTTTTTAGTTATTCTCATATCTACGCCGCCGATGAGACTGCTGTATGGTTGGACCCAGCTGGGGGTAAATGCATTGCCGAGAAAGGAGCAAGACAGGTTTTGCTTGGAAATGTTTTTTAATACTTTAATGTTAAACTTTTATTCAGGTGTCCGTGCTAACAACAGGCCACGAAAAGATGAGAGTAACAGTCATGCTAACGCCCGGAGTGATGGATTCAAGTGCTTGCCTTACGTCTTGCTGCCACGAAAGCGTGTGGATCCTGCTGTTGTCGACAAGTTCAAAGGAAAGCTGCTGCTGTCATGGGAAGGCACGACTTGGATGAACGATAAACTCACATCTGACTACCTCGAACGTGTGCTGGGCAAGTCTTTTGGGAAGCGACTTCTCGTCTGGGACTCCTTCAGATGTCACATCAGCGAATCGACCAAGGAGCAACTAAAGCAAGCAAATCTTGATACTGCTGTTGTTCCAGGTGGCTGTGCTAAATTTGTTCAAGTTAGATTTTTGCTTTTTCACCAGATTCATAATCTATTATTTTTCCAGGCTCCGGATGTATGTTGGAATTCCCGTTCAAAGCCAAGATCGAGAAATCTACGACGACTGGATGATGCATGGAGAAAAAGAATTGACGTCTGGCGGGAATCCTCGAGCTCCTCCAATGGCCATCTACTTGCAATGGATCGTTGAAGCGTGGAATGTACTATCAAAGGAAGTCGTCATCAATTCTTTCAAGTTCTGCGGGATCACCAATGCCACAAATGGAACAGAAGACGATTCAATTCATTGCTTCAAGCCGGACGGACCTGTGCCAAGTGGACGAAATCTTCTTCAGCAAGCTCGCAGAGAGAAAGAATTGGCAGAGATCTTCGAAGAAATTGATCTGGAACAAGATGAAGAAAATGAAATAAACAGCGATGTATCCTTGGAATTATAATTTGTTTGTTATAGATTGATGTAAAATTGCTTTTAAGTGTTCAAAAATAAGGCCCCAGTCTCTATTATCCCCCCAGTCTCTAATAAGGCCCCACCCCTGGAGGGGGTTGAAAAATAAGGCCCCATGGGGCCTAATTAGAATAAATACGGTAATTCGCAAAATGTGTCGGTAAAAACCCAACTCGTATAGATTCCAACTCGTATAACCCAACTCGTATAGGTCCAACTCGTATAACCCAACTCGTATAGGTATCAATTCGTACATGTAAAAACTAGTTCATTAGCATCTAAGCATTCATTAGCATCTCATTTAAACATTTTCGGGGCACTGATCACTAAGAAAACTTATTACTCTTAGTTTGGTTCTATGTGTATGAGCTTTAATTTTTTTAGATGGCTACGATTAGTTTCACTTACTCGCAGCGCATAGGCTATAAATAGTTGGCATTCACCGAAGCAGAAAATCCGAAGATGTGTTATACGTGGTCTAGCGTCTATAATGGTCCCAAAATGGTTCGTTATGCTTGCACAGGATTTCGCTCGCTGCTTGGAAGAAAGAGAAATACCATGTGGGGAATGTCATCTGCCGATATTGAGAGCAAATACAAGCAAGGCATATAGATTGATTCAAAGCCCAGCAAACTTCATTTCTGCCAGCCAAAGAAATTGAGTGAAGAAGGTATTTGTTGTTCAAGTTATTGAAGTTCGGCAGCACACCAGTGATTATAATTAAGCTTCAAGGAGTGAGTGTCAGAAGAAGCATGCAAGCAGAGCTGGCTAGTGGAACAAACGAAAACGTAGCTTCAGCCATTGTCAGAACAGAAAAGAATCTCATACAAAAGTTTGCAGACAAACTAAATGTCCTATTTCTGCTTTTTTTCCAAAATTTTAGACTGCTTTTTCAGAGTTCTTTGTGGAAGCTAGACAAGCAAGTGTCGTCAATCGAAAAGCAACAGCAAAAGCGTTTGGTCGTGCTTGAGGGCAGCGAATTCCTAAAATACCAGACTTTGTTGGATGATGAAAACTTTTTGCTTCGATGTTGTGATCAAGATGTGCTGCTTTCATACTAAGCAGGTTCTCAATCGTCAAGTAAAATTCGGTCACACTTATGAGTGATTATGATAGGAAACTCTAGGTTCAGCTTAAAGGCTTAGCTAGGCTTAGGCCATCAGAAAGAAGTGCGTGGTATTGTGAGAATGCTGGAGCCTTGCAGTTGGTGCATCCCGAAGTGTGGAGCTACTCACTAAATATTCTTCGTCTGCAAATTCAAGAGAAGTTCAATTCGCTGACGGAATTGCCTAGAAAACTGAATGAGCTAATTGACTACTACAGGTTCTTAAAATCTTAATAGCAACAAATAAGTTGGTTTTTAAGGGATACATGGCTCGTGCTTGGCAATTTATTCTCCCACTATCAAGCAGAAGGTCAGAGAACGACAGATACTGCTGACTCTTACCATGGGAAGCTCCGACACCATTTTCGGTCAAGTCTCTTTTAGGGGAATGGATCGTTCGTTTCAAAGAAGTTGTTTATTTCATTTGTTGGTCTTAAGATCTACTTTCCCATTTTAGCAAGTCACGCAGAAGAACAGAATGCAAGCGATGTCGCTCATGGCCGACAGCCTCCTCGAACACAGTCTCTGGTATCTTGTCAAAGGTCAATACAAATATCTGCTGCTCAAGATGAATTCAAGCTAGTTCTGCAAAACCAGATCAATGATGGCAGCTTTGGGGAATTTCCTGCTAAAGATTAGATACATGATGGGCTACAATGAGGATCCGACTGGCAACCAAGAAAGTCGCGAAGAGCAAGATGAGTGTAATACCTCAGAAGAAGAAAGAAATGCGGTAGATTCTATACTCAGTATGTATCCTTAATTTGTTTCGGTTCATTCTCGTTTTTGTTTAATTCGTTTGCTTGCAATAAAAAATAGAGGTATTTGTTTTTGGCTGTCGTATGTGGGCTAGGCAATCACAAATTCTCTTATGGAGCTGTTGGAGTCAAACTTTGATATAATGTAACGCCTAGGAACCGGAAGAAAATACACTTTATCGAGGGTCACACTGTATCAAGGGTCATTGAACCCCTAGAAACCGCATAAAACCTGGGTAATTCTATCAAGGTTTGATTGCAGTTGCAACATACAATCAGTAAATTATTCATTTTTCTCTAATAATCCCATCTCCTATTTCTGAATAGCATTTTGGAGTTAAGGCTATTTTTAATTAACGAGTTCGAATTTTTTTATGGGCTGAAAAATCATCGCCGTGTGAGATTGATAGAGAAAATACGGTAGTTCCGCTAACAAAGTTTTAGCTGACCAAATAAAACGTTTGCGTCAGGTGGACTTGAACTCTTCTTTGAGTCGGGATCTGTACGAATCGATACCTATACGAGTTGGGACCTATACGAGTTGGTTTATACGAGTTGGACCTATACGAGTTGGGATCTATACGAGTTGGGTTATACGAGTTGGGTCTCGCCCAATGTGTCTCTCGAAACGTCGAAAAGTTAACTCGAAAATGTACAACTCGCAAAAACGTAAATCGAAAACGAATAACTCGCATAAAAGCTGTTTTTCTCAAAAATTTCGATCTTTTTTAAAGGTTTTCACACCATCAGATAGCCCTGCGATTATAGTTTCTGATAAAAAAATTTATTGCATTATCTCACGAAAATGTAAATAATGAGGTCAAAACATGAAGGTTGTCAGAAAAATAATTTGGTTTATACTTTGACCCAGTTGTTTATATTTTTGTGAGAAAATGAAATAAATGATATATTATCGGAAAGTGAATCGCCGGCTACCTGATGGTGTAAAAACCTTTAAAAAAAGATCAAAATTTTAAAGAGAAACAGGCAAACCCAAAATTTTCTGCGAGTTCTTCGATTTTTGAGTTACGTTTTTGCGAGTTGTACATTTTTCGAGTTAACGTTTCGCCAATCCGACGTTTTGAAAGACACATTTTGCGAATTATACACTTTTCCAGTCGATATACAGTCTGCTATTCGGTATATGATTTTTCGGATTTTTTTAAGCTTAGATGAATTCTTAGGCGCAGGGTATGCCAACGCACGTTGGAGCAAGCTCAGACGTGCGTTTCAAACTCCAAAAAAACATCGAAAATGAGAAACGTCTATATCCAAGTATAAAGTTTCGTTTTTTTTGTAATAAAATGAGCTCTTCCAAAAGTGCATGGTAGAGGTTTCGAAATTCTACTTGGCTCTTTTTACAAAGCTGAAAAACTTCAGAAAAACAAAAGTTCCAGACCGACTGAAATATGGAAAGTTTGCATCTCTCTAATTAAACATAGGGGTGTAAACATGGTGCCTGACAATCAGGGCGCTACCCAGGTTTATTAATTAGAAGTTATAATGAAGTACTTTTCGTAAAAGTCAAAGTTCATAAAAAAATGGTTTCGCCAAAAACAGGTTAGAAAAAGAGCATGTTTGAAAACAACCTGTTTGAGAAACATACATCTCGAACAGGCACTTGTCCATAACAGCTTTTGACCTCTAGAAACTACTCTTGACCTTCAAAACCATCATTTTTTAACCACAAGACGGTCAAAAACTGTTGTAGACAAGTTGCTGTTCGAGATGTATGTTTCTCAAACAGGTTTTTTTCAAACATGCTCTTTTCTAAACCTGTTTTTGACGAAACCATTTTTTATAAACTTTGACTTTTTCAAAACAGTACTTTATATAACTTCTAATTAATAAACCTGGCTAGCGCCACAATTAGACGAAAAAAGACAAATTAGAACCTATCCAGTTATTTTCAGCCACTCAATATTTATTCGACAAATTTGAGATGATCATATTTTCTGCCCCTTCCGGCAAACATACGTAGGACAAAATGTTTGCAAAACAACTTTTTTAAATTTTCCACTCTGCCAACTGATAATATCAATAAATTCATTTTTTATTATTAAAAGAGTATTTGAGTTTTGCGTTTATGTATGCAAGTGATGTCGTAGTTTTCCATCGCTTTTTTATATTGTGTTATAGATCATTATTGTAAATCTATCCATCATGTGCTTCCGTGGCGCAATTGGTTAGCGCGTTCGGCTGTTAACCGAAAGGTTGGTGGTTCAAGCCCACCCGGGAGCGATATTCTTTTTAGCAATAACTCCTCGATGCGGAGTACCGTAAAAAAGCCTACGCTAAAAGGCCTACGACTGTTTTTAAACCTAATTTGATCTACAAATGCCCTGAAACGCATTAAAATTGGATGTCTGTGTGACAAAAATGCCTAAAAAGGCCTTAGCCGTGTTTCGATTTTAAAAAATTATAACCTTCTGTACATATTATATTTAAGTTCACGCTTCTATTGAAATTTACATATTCTTTTCAGCGTTGGCACTCATTTGGGCAAAACTCATTTGGGCACCTCATTTGGGCAGCAATTTCAAAATGTCTAATTTCCTAACTCGAAACTGCGGTTTTTCCGATTTTATTAGTGTATTCGTCTCGGACACGTCAACTCAGGCGGCGGTCAGTTGTCCCTCCTCAAATTGACCCTCGGTTTAAGGACCCTGTCTCTTCCTTATCATGGCAATTTGAAAGGTTTGAATGCGCGCGGGACCACACACATTTTGTCAATAATAATGCCGAATTTTTTTTTTGTTTGCGCGCGCAAACAAAAAAAACGCGCTGATTGTTTAGAAAATAAATTTGAAAATTTGTTTAAAACTTATAACTGTTCACTAGTCGAGCCCAACGTCGCTTGACAATGCCAGTTCGGACAACTTATCCGACTTGCACTGCTCCACAACTGTCACTGTGGTGATGTGACAATATATCGAATAGAACACAACTTTTTAAATTTAAAATGCAATTAAAAAAATAATTCGAAAACATTATTGACAAAATCTATGTGGTCCCGCGCGCATTCAAACCTTTGAAATTGCCATGATAAGGAAGAGACAGGGTCCTTTAATCGCTCCTGTGGTAAATGAGAGAATTTTTTTCATTCAAAAGAAATTTTATTCCGATCTGGTTGGAACGTCACAGTGTTTCAATGGAGGTGTAAAATTTGTCACGGTGAATTCACCGTCCAGTAATTTCCATGTGGTAAATAAGCCTTTCCAAAATTGTGAGGTTACATGTTTAAATCCTAGTGACAGCAGACATTTTTTTTCTCAAATAACAGTAATAGATTAGTATTAAAAACTATGTTAGACGTGCTGTGACATGGCTGGGAATCAAACCCGCGACCAGCTTTCACCGATTTCTGCTACCCGGGCAGTGGTCAGTTAAATCCGTGGCTAATTCGCTCCGTATTTTTAAAACCAATAATATTGCTATATTTTTGTCTAACTATCCTTGTTTTTCAAATGATTTTCTATGAACCAACCTCAGTTTTGCTGGATGTCCTATATAGCAACAAAACCAGGTGGTCGTCCACTTGGATCAAAACTTTTCGATTTTTTTTTGCGTTTTCGGGTTCCAAAACCTGTTCACTGCACTTATTCGAGATTTCTAAAGATGGTTTGATAGTAGTGAAATTACGTTTTGATAAAATTTTTACAATTTTTGAAAATCTTGCAAAACGTAATTTTATTACTGTCAAGCCATCTTTAGAATGCTCTAATAAGTGCAGTAAACAGGTTTTGGAACCCGAAAACGCAAAAAAAATTGAAAAGTTTTGATCCAAATGGACAGCCACCTGGTTATGTTGCTATACAGGACATCCAGCAAAACTGAGGTTGGTTCATAGAAAAACATTTAGGGCTATACTATAGAATGACCACCCCCCCCCCCCCCCAGCTAGCGAGCGAAAAATTTACTTTTCCTGAAGGGGAAAGGACCCCTCTCATTTTGATTCTCGTACTCTGAATAGGCACGGAAACACTTTGGTTTCCGAAAAATCGAAAAAAAAAAAATTTTCGATTGCCTTGGTCCCCAAGTTAAAAAAGGGCATTACTTTTTTTGCCGCAAATATACTTTTTTTGCCGCAAATATACTTTTTTTGCCGCAAATCTGCTTTTGCCGCAAATTTTCACTTTTCTGCCGCAGATTTTCACTTTTTTACCGCAAATTGAGATTTTACAGTTGTCAAATGCCTTTATTTTATATCTGTCTTTTTTAGCAACCGCAGGTGTAATGTCAGCTACTGTACGACACAGTTCTCTAGGTGTTCCAGGTAGAAAACGAGGGCTGCTACGGTCTATGTGCGTGAGAGAGAATTCGCCAACGACGAAGATTTCAATCAGTGGTTAAGGATGAGAAAGTCAACTAGAGAAAGTAAGCAATTTTTTTATTCATAATTTGCGCATATTTATTCAATTAAGTCCGCATACGAGAGATCTGAGCGCCAACAAGACAGAGGAATATCAGTGCCGATATGCTCGTATGAAAAATTATCGATGCAGTATCAAGCTCCGAGTCGTTTATCCGCAGGATAACTTCAAGGTTGATGATGGTATAACAAGGTCAACCTGTAAAGTGTAATTTAAGGTGATCGTAGAGCAAAGCAAAGGTAGCCATGATCACGTGCCGGTGAATCAGCCGAAGCTTTCGGACCAACACAAAGAATTGATGAAACAAGAATTGGATTCGACTGCTCTGATTATACAAAGGAAAATACATGTTTTTTTAATATTTTTGGTAAGGGATGACCGTAATGTTCAAAGAAAACACGCCGTATGGGAAATGATCCGCTGCCGCCTTCTATCAAACATGAATTGGCACGGCTTTCCAGTTATGGTAAAACTCTTTGACCTGCCTGTTGCTTTATTAATTAACTTCAGGTCTGTGGATTTTCGGATGCAGAGCAGCACTTCTTCGCTACTTATCTAGCTTTGGTATCAAATGAAAATACTTGGTGTTATGAGCGATTCTTCGAAGCAATTTCAGCTCTGAATTATATCCCTGAAATTATTATGGGTGACGGAGACACAACGATTTCCGCAGGTTGCTAATTTGATTTTGTTTTTTGCTCATAGCATTTTTAGCAGCGAAGAACGTCTGGATGCTGATTAAGCGAGCTATGTGCTATGCGCATGTAAAAATGAACTTGAAGAAGAAGTTGCAGCCAAAAGTTATGGACCCTGTCCGTGAAACTATTTCGAAGGATGTCGCTCTGCTTCAACTGGCTTCGTCTACTGCGGAGTTTGTAAATGAGAATTTGCTTCAGAGAAAAAGAAAAATGGGCCGTCCAAAATTAGCATCCAGAGCCCTGTCATTTAGTTAAAATTCGTTTTTGTTATGATAAATTCTCCGTTGTTGTTAATGTCGTTGGCTTTTCAAATAAACATCAGAAATGCTTTTCTATAGCTTTGGGCAAAAGCAGTCTAGTAGTTGTAAGAGATAATTTTTATTGACATACCCTATAACCTCTACCAATACACCATGGAGAATTGATGTTCAACCCCTGAAAAATCAGAAAGTGTTAAAAAGGAACGGCTTTAACACTAAAATGGTAGCTGATAAAATGAGTAAGAGGATTATTAGAAGGTGAGGGATTGAAAAAAGTTACGCGGTATATAATTTTCAAGCAGGGCTCCAAGTTATTCCGTCAATATCGAAGCAAACTCAATATCACATCCAAGACCACTAACAAGGCCTCCATATATATGAAGAAAATTTGCAGCAGAAGCAAATCTGCGGCAAAAAAAGTGAAAAGCTGCGGCAGAAAAGTGAAAATTTGCGGCAAAAACAAGTATATTGCGGCAGCAGAAGCAAATCTGCGGCAGAAAAGTGAAAATTTGCGGCAGAAAAGTGAAAATTTGCGGCAAAAAAGTGTATATTTGCGGCAAAAGCAGATTTGCGGCAAAAAAAAGTATATTTGCGGCAAAAAAAAAGTATATTTGCGGCAAAAAAAAAGTAATGCCCTTAAAAAATTTAAGAAAATTCAAAAAAAATATTTTTTGAATTCTCGCCAAAACATTTTTCAAGGGATTTAGGGCTGCAATGGGAGGGGAAGGGAATAAAAGGGGGCCACTAATGAATCAGGGCCCACTAACAAGAAGATTTTGAACATAGTTTTGAATACTGGGGCCTATGCATAAATAAACTCTGGTATGCATGCTTTTCATGCATCCAGAGTCACTTTCGAGTGATTTGTGTCTAAGGTATGTGGGTGTGCGCATCTAAACTCCAAGCCCTAAGCCCCTGCGCCCCTTCGGGGGCGCAGGGGGCTTGAGAGTTAGAGATGCGCGCACTCACTTACCTTAGACATGATTCCGAGAAGTACTCTTGACCATAAATGCATATAGAGTCTCTTTTTGCCACGGCCCAAGTTGAAAAACATGGCAAGGCATCCGAAGTAGTCCAGAATTCACTTTTTTATAATTTTGCATGAAGGTGGCTTTATTCCCTTCCCCTCCCGATACAGCCCTAAATCCCTTAAAAATGTTTTGGCGGAATTCAAAAAAATATTTTTTTTTGAATTTTCTTAAATTTTTCACTTGGAGGACCAAGAGCAAATCGAAAAATTTTTTTTCGATTTTTTTGGAAACCAAAGTGTTTTCGTGCCTATTCAGAGCACGAGAATCAAATGAGACGGGTCCTTTCCCCTTCAGGAAAAGTAAATTTTCGCTAGCTGGGGGCATCTATAGTGTTACCACATTTAGAGTGACAAGGATACTTTAAAGAAAAGAAAAAATAGAAAAGTATATAAAACTAAAATATACCGTATTTACTCCAATAAACCGGCCCGCTTTAATAAGGCGGCTTTCTGATTTTTGACTAGAATTTCAGAGTTAAGGCAATTTTTGATTGACAATTTTCAGAGGTTTGAAAAATAAGGCAGCCTGCCGTCTTATTAGAGGAAATACGGTAAAAAACTGTATATGCTGGGAACTTTTGACACGTACCGACCTTGAATCAGAAAATTCATTTCAAAAGTGTGAAACTAAAAGAAAAAGTAACTTTTGAAATGGGTGCCCAAATGAGTTTTGCCCAAAATGAGTAGTAACCCATTTCAGATTCACTACTTCTTTCCTCAGAGTATAGATGTTTTACTAATTCACGAAAAACAACAAAAATTAAGAGGGCTAAACATAAAGGACAAAAGATAACATCAACAATTTGTATAACATCAAGATAAATTTTGAGCAAACTGGGCTTCCACCAAGCTTCTTCTCAGACTCTCCGGACTTACTCAAATGCTGCTGCATAACATCGGAGGAATGACACTCTGTTACTTTCGAAGACGTTGACTTCAGTGTAGCGCACCACTAGCTGCTTGATTTGACACTCCGCCGTTTTCACTTTCTTCTTGCGAGCATTTTGAACCGGATCGGCTAGGTTTTGCTACGTGTCTAAAAGAATAAATAAACCAACAGAACAATCAGCAATTAAAACTCATACAAATATCCAATTGCGCGGTTGCTTCTTCCTCATCTTTCAGACGGATCGAAAATTGGCTTAGCAGCATGTTGTTCTTAGCAAGCGCTTGTTCCATCCAAAGTGAATCCTTCGATAGCGTTGTTTTGTTCTTGGAAGATCGTTGAGCACATGCAGGTGGTATTCCAGCTGCCAATTGGAAAGAGCGGCTCCACAGGAAGCATTGATAACATTGCGGCGAATGTAGGTTTGGGAGATGTATTTTAAATAGTCTGAAATAAGCTGATGATAATAAAAAGGCCTACAGCAAAAAACGCGTATAACGAAAAGCAACAGGCAAAGCAGAAAAAATAGGGTTGCAGTTTTCGAATCACACCCCCTCCCACGGGAGTGATCAAACGGAGGAGATATCATATTCGTGTTTTTCGACCCCGATTCCTGAGAAAGCCGGCTGTTTTTTTATTCCTGAAGAAAAATTTTTTTTCGATTTACAGGGGGGGGGGGGTATCATGATTTTTTATTCAAATTTTCGAAAACTTTGAATCGGCGCCTTTTGTATTTTAAAGGGATTAAGGGCTGTATTCGGAGGGGAAGGGAATGAAAGGGGGCCACTTTTTTGCGAAAATCAAATAAAATTAAAGAATTGTGTTTTTGGCTGATTTACCATGTTTTTCAACTTGGCCGTGGCAAAAAGAGACTCTATATGCATTTTATGGTCAAGAGTACTTCTCGGAATCATGTCTAAGGTAGTGAGTGCGCGCATCTCTAACTCTCAAGCCCCCTGCGCCCCCGAAGGGGGCGCAGGGGGCTTAGGGGCTTGGAGTTTAGATGCGCACACCCACATACCTTAGACACAAATCACTCGAAAGTGACTCTAGATGCATGAAAAAGCATGCATACCAGAGTTTATTTATGCAGTAGGCCCCCAGTATTCAAACTATGTTCAACATCTTCTTGTTAGTGGGCCCTGTGTGATTAGTGGCCCCTTTTTCCCTTCCCTCCCAATACAGCTCTTAATCCTTTAAAATTCAAAAAGGCGCCAATCAAATTTTCGAAAATTTTGACTAAAAAACCATGATACCACCCCTGTGGATCGAAAAAAAATTTTTCTTCAGAAATAAAAAAACAGCCGGCTTTCTCAGGAAATCGGGGTCGAAAAACACGAATATGATGTTATCTCTTCCGTCTGATCACTCTCCGTGGGGGGGGGGGGGCGTGGTATTCTGAACTCAAGCAAAAAATAGTTCACCTCTTAACGGTCCCACTTTCAATTCAGGAATGACTCCCAGCTCGATCTTCTCTCAACTTGCTCCACCAATCATCGATGCCAAGTCCCACTTCACGACTGGAAGAAAACCGAGAGCATTGAGATGAGCGCAGCAAAGCCTGTTGTCACCGATAGAATAGAGCTCAACTAAGCTTGTTGCTGGAACTTCTTAAACAGGCTTTGACCAAAATAGAAGAGACAGAAAGAAAAAACGGCCAGCGGGAACTCTCTTTGAGCACATTTACGGAAGCCAGTTCAAAATCTGAAAAACATATTCTGATTGTAGAAAATGCAGTGAAGGGTAATAACTAACCACTCATAACAGCATCAGGAACAAGCTGAGGACGACCATTGAAAAGTGCATCAAAAGCACGCTTGTACACTTCCTGTGATTTCCCTGAACAGTATACTTATCGAGTCAAAACCAACGATCAAACAATGAGAAACAATTTTACCTGGCAGAAGAAAGAACACGGCTGGGAGCGACGAGATTCTTTTAAAAACGTTGAGGGAATAAAGCTGTGCAAGTTCTGGGGGCAGCTGAAGAATGTGCCATCGATGGACCAGCGCTTGTTCTGACGAAGAGCAGAAGACCATGTTCCGAAGAGTAGATCATGATTATGGCTGATTTGGCTCAGATATGCAGGAATCGAACAACAAAAACGCTAATCTCGCATCATATATTTATTTGTTTAGAAGCTTTATACACAAGGTCAGACAGATCCAGTCGGTAGTATGCCAGCTTGCCAATATGATTGTGCGCCAATGCGATCCGGCGCCAAAATGTTGTTGGCGCCAATATGATGCTGCGCCAATCGCTATTGGCGCATTTGAGTTGGTGTCATTTTGTTGTTTGCGCCAAATGATTTAGCGCCATTTTCTTGTTTGTGACAAATGATTTGTCGCCATTTTTGACTGGCAACAAAATGAATCGATGTCAATTCTTTGAGTTGTGAAGCTGAGCCAATTAGTGTTTCAACCAAAACATGTTTCTCTCAAGTGTCTTCGCAGTCAACATTTACCGTTTTATAGAAAGCAAACGCCATGGATATGTTCGAGTCGACGATCTCTACGCTACCATCGTCAAAATAACAAGAACAAGCTGGGAAGTTCAAGTGGGAAGAAAAAAGGACAAATGGACCGTCAAATGAAGAGAATTCGAGTCTAAGAGGTTGCCCAGCTTCTGCAGAATCAAGAGGCAGGGAACAATTTGATCGAAGAACGAGAAATTCAGGAGGAATAATAACCGGGAGTATTGTTATTTTTGTGGTCTTTCTTCTGTTCGTTACAATTTTTGAATAAACTTAAAATTGAATGAATAAGCTTGTCTATTAGATTATGTTGTATTGACTCCGTGTAAGTGGTCGAATTTGGAATGAACGTGAATGTGGATTTGAAAAGAATTGTGAACCAGGATCAGAGAGTCACTAAACGGAGTAGCATAACATCTTTGAATAATACCAAATTTGATTTTTCGGGCTATCAAAGTGAATATCCACCTGTCACGAGGGTCGCCGACACGAGGTTTCAGTGTTCGGGTAGGTAAAATCGCATTTCTAGTCCTGTCAAACAGGTTTCACCACACGGTTTTACATATGAAAGAATGTATTGCTTTTATTTAGGCAAAATTAATTTTTTTAGTCATCCAGGTGGACATCCACCTGGACCAGGGTACCCATCCCAAAATCTCGGGTTCGGGTGGGTGAATTCGTAGTTTTGGTCGTATCAAATTCGATTTGTCACACAATTTCACGTATGATATAATGACTCGTTTTCAAATTCCTAAAAACATGTTTTTTTTCAAATTCCACAAGAAAAAATTCCAGGTCATATGGATTGATATCCACCTGGCCAGAAGGTATCTACCTTGGATTTCGGGATTCCGGTGGGCAAAATCGAAATTTTGGTCCTAAAAAAACCGGTTATGCCATGAAATTTTGGTTAGGAAAAATATTTTATTCTGAGATTAGAGAAAATTTTTTCGGGTGATTGAATCCTGAGGATGTCAGGAAATCATTTTGACCTGACCCACCATTGGCGCAGCTCGCAAAATGGAATAGATGTAGCCTGCTCAAATGGTATAATAGCAAATGGCTCAGAGCTAATTGTCGCCAAAGGAAACTGCGCCCAAATCATTTGGCACAAACAACAAAATGACGCCAACTTAATTGGCGCTAATTCAATTTGGTGCAGCATCATATTGGCGCAGCGTCACATTGGCGCCGGATCACATTGGCGCACAATCATATTGGCAAGCTGGCATACTACCATCCAGTCAACTATCGATTCCTGATTTTGTGGCGTGTACATGTTGATGGTCTCTTTTCGTGATGTAGACTCTGGAGCAGTTGCAGGTCAAAAGCGTATGATTATCATGTCATCCCTCTTCATGATGGATGTATGTTCGTTGATGTTTACACCGATATTTCTATTAGACGCCGTTATCATAGAAATTTCCTACGAACAGTTCTATAGCAGCAGATGGCACATTTTTCAGCAGACCAGCAGTGTGGCGCCAGATCTATGCATGGCATCTGAGAATTAAAAATACTTTTGTGCCAGCTGTAGTCGTATTTATGGGAGAAAGGACAGAAAGGGCGAATACAGAAATGCTTGGAGCAATCTCAGAGATTATTCGACAAAGTTTTGGTAGGGAATGGACAGTGGAACAGGTTATGACGGAATTCGAACTAGCTATTCGTCTTGCTGTTCGGCGACAATTTGGAAGTGAGTGCTCACTTTTATTATTGAACTTTTTTCCAATATTTGTTATAGCTGGTGTGATTCACCTTTCATGCTATTTCTATTATTCATACTGCCTCAGAAAGAAACTGAAGAAGCTGAAGTTGAAAAAAATGCAACAGGGAGCTTGCTTTCAATCAATATATCCGTGAATTCCACGTGCTGCCTTCGCTTCCTGTTCACCATTTGCTGGCAGCGTTCACAGATCTAAAAATTTCACACTTGCTCATCGTCTTCAATTGCTAATGTTCCTCGATTGCTGGAGTTTGTTGACTACATGCGCCAGGTAAAAAATAAAGTTCAAACTTTCCTTATCTTTTCATATTTCAAGACTTGGATTGGTGGTTGGAATACAGATGACGGCAGGTGAAAATTATAGCTTGATAAAAAAAATTTACTTTTGTAATTTAAGTGCGTTCTCCGCCACAACACGACAGTAAATCTCAACGTGCCTGGAATCAACCGAAATCTGGCTGGTCGTCGACGAAGATGGTTCAATGCGCCGGTCTTTCAAATCCCAGCTCCCACAGCTCCTAGAAGTGGTGGATTCAACCAAATCCAGAAAACCAGATAGAGCTAGAAAAATTGATAAGAAATTTCTATTAATATTCCATGTTACGTTTTGATGTGATGCCTAGAATTGTGAATAAAGATAGATAGAGGTGCAAATGATTGTAGATAATATGATGTGAATTTCGGTGCAATCTTGGAATAGAGGATTTATAAAGTAGTATTTTCAGGATCATTATAGTCCATTTTCGTTTAAAAAATTTAAAATCCCAATCAGTTATGAACAACTTTGGAAAAACGTAGTAAAGCTCACGCAAAAAATAAAAATCAGGCAAAAATTTTCCATAAAAATATCCACTGCAAGTTGTACAAGCAACGAATATTAGTTTTCCCAAACCCATAAAATTTTCAATCATATTCGCACAAAGAACTAATTCTGAACATATCTTCACGAATTCTACGATTTTCAAAATATTTTTTTTTGCGAATTTTACTATTTTCGAATTACCTTTTCGCGAATTCTACCATTTTCGAAATATTGTTTCGCGAATTCTACCATTTTCGAATTACTTTTTTGCCAATCGAAATCTTTTCGAGATAAACCGTTTTCCAAATTCGAAATACGAGTGTACTGAATGGACGGGATGAAAAATAAAAAAAATTACCTCCTGAATTTGTCGTTTAAAAGGCTCGCTGAGAATCATGAGAGGCAGAGGCATGTCTACATCAGTACCATCAGAGGTCTTGCGTTTGTCACTCGTCTTTTAATGTTCGAGTCCTGCAAAAATAATATGATTGAAACGACCAAAAGAGGCAAAAGAAACCAATAGGAATGATTCCAACTCCACAACAGATAATCCCTGCTTTGCATCTGTCACAATGGACGACGAACTGACGGCTAGATCTTGTTTGACGGTGTTCTTAGCTTCGGTCATTCTTTGCTTGATCTGGACACCAAAACATTGCAAAAAGACACACAAGAATAAAACATACTGCTATTGTGCTTTGACTTGGGACACAGACGTCGTGAGCCTTTTTTCTATCAGACATTCTGTTGAGCCGAAAACTGATTAAGCCGTACCATGACACTCTTTAATTGCGCACCTCCAGCATTGCTTTGTGCCATCTGCGCTTTTTTCATTTTTACTCATGAGTCGTCCACCACATTGAGCCATTGCGCACCTTTGTTTGATTTGATCATCATCTAAGCAATTCTGCAAAAAACATACTTAACAGCTGTGACAAGCCGTCGAGCAAATTTCCGAAGAAAAATTATAGGAGAATGAATTGTTATAATGGACTAGAAAATTGGAATT